>JASANG010000519.1:0-181526 GCA_030248215.1 Enoplolaimus lenunculus | reverse complement strand
TTCAGTTACATCTCTATTGCTGCTGCTATGTAAAAATTTATGTTAACTCCTTAGCGGTGTTACATTTCTTTGAAAATATCATAAAATTGGTCCAATGAGTTCTAGACGGTAATAAGACATTTCATGTTGGTTCAATATTTCTCCTAACATGTCTGAAGGAAACATAAATACTTCAAGTTAATTAATCTCAACCGATGCCTACTGCGATCACCCTTTTGCCACCCTTGCTCTGTACTCCGGCTCCGGTGGAATTTTTGCCGGACGTTCCGGCAATTTCGGTAGTAAATTTTGCATAATATTGCAAAATTTATCTGTTTAGCGCGTTTCGTTTTTACATTTGTCACAACTATCAGGGAAGAATTTCCGAAATTTCGCAGAAAATTACCCTATATCCAAACAATTTAACAGCAAAACTAACTGATTAACCATCATTTTTACTACCTAATTTCGCCTCACCTACGGCTTCGGCTCTGGCAGGTTCCGTTGACCTCCGGCTCCGCTATTTTTCACCTCCGATTGCACACTGGTTTGTTGCAAAACTTAATTAGACCGTAAACCCAATCAAGTTTTGCTTAAACTGATTCAAGTTTAGTTAAGCACAAGGAGGTGTGATGTTGACCGAACTGAAGCATTCGTTGAATCACCAACCATGCTAGGCGGATGTTTTTGCGATATGCCTTGATTAATGTTTACGATATCTGCATTTTCAAAGCTCCGTTGCCCCACTTTGGAACTATAACTTGCATTTAGCAAATATCAGAAATATTAACTCCTTCTCACATGATAATTTAGTGGTAACATAGTCATCAATTATATTTGCAACGTATGAGTTCCGTTTTACATGCGCTACATGGTACACAGCAGAGTGCAACCGGAGGTCCGCTCAAGCAGCACCTTGTTTGAATATAACGAAACATTTTTTGCATTTTTTAAAGTTATTCGACGTTCAGTTATGTAACATGGTATGCTTCATGTTGTGTCTGTGCATTTCAATGCCAATATTTGACAAACATCAGGTGACGTAAAAACTTTTTTGGCATAATTTCTAAACAGCGGGTTCTGTATTTTTCACTTCCGGTTCCACCCTCCTGCATAGTGTACTCACTCAACAATTCCCGCTGCTGTGATAATCGGTATAGCAAAAGTAAAGCGTGCTTCTTACAATTTCTACTACCAGAAATCTGTCTCAAGCTTTGGCAAAAAGTCAATACCTCTAGGGAAGGTTCGTTAATTATTGTAGCGAGGTTTGTTGTACTTTTGTGAACGTAATAACTTTTCACTTCTGGCTGTCGCATATTGTCCTTGACGTACTCGAAATTGGCACTTATGTCACCAGTGGTTTTTTCACAACATATAATATACATAAATACTCACAAAACATTTATTGTTGGCACCTTCGTGCAATTTTGTTTTTGTTTTCATTTGACTTCAAAATGTCATTCGTCTCCGATATTCATAACGGCACACACACACACAGCCAGTGTTATGTGCCATTATCCACAGAGCTTTACACCTCACTTTCTCCAACAGAGATCGGTTGTGATGCTACGCTCATTTGCATATAACTTCCATCTCGTCTATCTTCACCATATCTATTCTGCGTTCCTGCTCTAGTTTGTTGACCAAAAGTTTGCTGAAATTCATAATCTATTGGTTGATGGTCACGATATTGTTGAATCTGGTAGTTTCTGCCACTTCGTACCGCTGTTATTGTATGTCGATCGGGCGCGTTTCGTTGAAACTCTCCGAAACGTTGTTGCTGAATAAATGCTTTCTCGTCACCGCCAAAACGATCGTACTCATCCAGTTCGCCGCCACTGGACACCAAACTCAATTGAGGCTCTGTTGCAGTCGTTGCCGACGGTGCAATATTCTCCATTGATTTCAAAACCGATCGCAACAACGATTTTGCGTCGATATCTGCTGGTATTGTATAGACTCCATTTTGTCGAATTTGTTGATGTTGCGTCAGTTGATGCTGGCCCCGTTCTTCTTGTTGCTGTTGCTGATGCTGCTGTCGACGTTTAACAGAATTCGGTGGCAAACTTGCTGCGCGTTGTTTAAATCGTTCCGAAGGTCTTGTGCCAATCTCACCGCTTTGTTGCGTCGCTACTCCGCTGCTTGCAAGGGACGCCCGGCTCTGCATGAGGTCGTAGTGCTCTGACCAAGCGTCATCTTTAATTGTCGATTCTGAATTTACAGTATAGCTTGATCCATATATCGGCGCCAGACCAGGCTTGTAGCCGCTGGTTAACCGCACCCCTTGTTGCCCTAGGGGTCGCACGGTTTGTTGCTGTGATTGCTGAACATTTAAGGCGCGAAGCAACGGTGGTGTAGTAGGACAAGCATCAGTATCAGCAACGATACTAACACTCAAAACAAACTTCATATGAGGGTCATAACGGCGACAAAGTGCAACAAAATCGTGATTTTTACGCTGAGCAACTAATTGGTCAACGGTTTGATAGTAAAGATATTGTTCCGGTTGTCGAACTAAAGCCGCGTATCCGGTGGATATGTATTCATCGGCTAAATCCGTATTGTGAAACCGGAAGTTGACAGTTCCGCGGCCACGTTCTGCATACGACTGTCTGGCGACACGTGACATTTCATACTGAACTTCGGTGTCTTGACGAACCTAAAATTATAATTGGTAAAAGTGCTACTACATAATCGTTTTATTGGAAACTTTTGCAATTTAAAAACAGACGACGCAAAAAAATTATACATATTCAAACCAAATCAATCGGTGGTTTCTGTATCTTAAAGCTATCACAGTTAAGAGTATCTCGAGAGAAAGCTGCCACGATTTTGCTTTACAGTGAGCAAGATAGGTCCATAGCATTTAACATATGTCATTCTTATCCCAAATTAAAAAGGAACATCATCACCTTCAGAAATATTATTATTCCATTTACTTATATAAAACTTGGTTAGGAAATCGAATGTGGAGTTTTTCATTTTTGTATATATCTAAGGGTGATCATGGTAGTATATATTATAACAAACTCTAAAAAAAGTCGCCTATGGCTGCCTAACTTACTTTTACGATGACTTTTTTACATTTTGTGTTAATGCGAGCGAATGTGCACATTTCTCGATGTCGTGGCCAATTTGATAGACGACAGTTACGTGAGCAATAATAAACGTAGCAGTGACGGCACGACACAAACGAGTCTCGGGCGGCATAAATGTCTTTGACTTTTCCACAATTTTGGCATCTCACGAACAGTGTTTCTCGCTGAAAACATTTCAAACTACTATTACTTTGAGGGTATAGTTCAATTCTTGCCGACAAGACTATTTTTAATTTCATCTGAGATTCAATTTCAAAGCTAAAATTTCAACCTCAGCCCGGAATGTCGGCTGGTCGCCGTTTTACTGTCACCCACTGAATATAGCTCGGCGATCGAGTCTTAAGAAGCGTCGCGGTTTGTGGATATTTTGTACAGCGCATACGTACAAGACGTTTTAAAGTGCACATTTTGCATATACCAATTTTATTGCCGTCTGCACTTTTCTGCTCTTAGTATAGTCTATGAGTAACGGGTTGTAGACAGTAACTGAAAAATTGCCCACAGAGCTTAGAACACTCCTTACAGAACCGTACCCAATTGAGAGTAACCACACTTCTTATAAAAATTTTAGCCGAAATAATTAATTACGAGTATACCTAATGAATAGGATACCTTCAGCTTTTGTTTAAAACTACGAGAGTGGGCGCTGGAAAGTATGCGTGTAAGTGGGTACAGTTGCAATTCCCTTGTACACTAAGCAATTTTTATATTTGTATGCCGTAACTAAAAAATATTGCTTAATGATGTCTCGAGCTATCACTGTATTAGATGTTTTGCTCAAAGTTCCACTTGTGCACGTTTTACAACCCATGACGCCGTCCTAAAATTGGCCCCGTAGCCGAAGGCGAGCCAGGGGTGCCATATGCACAAGGACAAGCATGTCTCACATGCTTACAAGAGTCACTGAAGCCGCCTGTATGCCCGGCCTGAAAAGTTTTAGCCCCCGCTAGCAAGGTGAGCTGGCTACGTGCCTGATTCAGCAATAAGATACCTTCAATATATTTTGAGCCAACTGTGGCGATTGCGTTGCTCGTTCCATTACTTCAGCATTTGGCGTATATATTGCAGTGGTTGCATTTGGCGGCCGACGTATATCAGACGTAACTTCCAGGGCACTACCATCATCCAATTCTTCAAGGCTTTTTGATAACGATGCGGATCCACTTTGGCTTGCGCCCGTAGGGAGCCCCAACAACGAATCCAACACTTCCTCCAAAGTGACATGCTTCGCTAGTGGCCGCGGTCTCCCTAAAATTTCAAAAAGTTTGCTAAGCGTATAACATTCGCCTATTTTATTATTTGAGGTGAAATTTTTTTAAATATAAATTTTAGAATTTACCAACGCTTTAGAAAAGTTAGTTTTTTATTCTTCATACTTGTCGTAAAATGTGAGAGACATGGTTTCTTATACTATGAAAACGAATTTAACGTTAGATTTGCGCTATACTTGACGTCAGGCGCCGTGTGTCACCCGTACGGCGCAGTCCGTCGCCGTGCGTCACCCGTGCGGGGCCATCCGTCACCGTGCGTCACCCGTACGCGCCGTCCATCATCGACCGTCACCAGTACGGCGCCGTCCACCGTACGGGTGACGGACGGTACAGTCCGTCAAACGGACGGCGACACACGTCAAAAAAAGTATAGCGCAACCCTTATAGTGTTTACTTTCTAAATAAAAGTGATATAGAAAAAAATTATCCGTTATTTTTATAAACTTATCTAATGTCGATAATAGTCGTTTATTACTTGGGCGTATTTGACGAAAAATATAACTTTCTAGCCTGTATCTATCGTAATAAAACGGCGTACCTTTTTCGTCTAGAAGTTCTGTCACAAGGTCGGCAACTTCGATGACTTTTGAATTTCGATTTCGTGGAATGTTCCAGTCGCTTGGTGGTTCTGCAACTGCGTATCCTGAATATTGTGTCGTATGCTGTCCAGATGGCAGCACAGGTGTAATTTGTGGTTTCGGTCCAGTTGTTGGCTGTCGCAGTTGCTGCTCAGCGGAAGCGCTAGTTTGAGGCACGACTGCGACAGATTTCTGTCTGGCTTCATTCACGGAGATTGAATGATCTTCCTGGGAAACCTTCTGATTGGAAGAGGGATCGGCTGGTCTGACGACAGGGAGTATTTTAGGGTTTGTGCTTGCTTTACTTAAATCGGACGTGGTTGGTGCATAGGATTTTCGAGGCAACAGATCCGACGAATAAGGCGTTGAAACTGCTGCTGGATGAATATCGTCCCAATTTCCTGTCCTTTCTCTGGTTTGCCCATCCCCTCGACTTCTTTGTTCAAAGCTTTGTGGACCCGCGGACGGGCTGTAGACTCCAGAGTCGTGAGCTCCAATGTTTTGATTTTGAGTTTGCCGGTGCTGTTCATAAAATCCAGCTGAATTCGATTTGGCTACGTGTAGTTTCCATTGTTCTCCTGACTCTGGCGGCCTCTCAACTCTACCCCGCCGATTTTCTCGCATCTCTTCAATTTCGTCTTTGTATTTCGCAAAAAAGTTTTGAGGTAGGTTGAAGTTCATCAATCCATTATCTTGTGCCGTTGGCCCACCGTTCTGGAGCAGACTTGCTGGTACTGGTTCTGGTTTTGGCCTCGACATAGAACGAATTCCAGGTACTTCATTATAGCGATCGTTTGGTGTTGCATTGGAATCTAACTGGGACGAAACCTGGTAATCGAATCCGGCTAAAACGTCATTGCTGTATGCCATTGCGGAATCGATATACCGTTTCGGCTCTGCAGTAACACCAGGTGACATATGCTTGCCGTAACTCAAGCTGCTCGGAATATACGAGTCTTTCACATCTCCTTGATTCAAATTCGGGCCCTGCGCTCTAGAATAAACCGTTTCAGTCAATATTTGACGTTGTGATTTCCCATCGTTTTGTTCTACATCAGAAATTAACTTGTGATCATTGAAAGCGTCTGACGTTTTGTACGGTTTTGGTACACCGGTCATGTGTGACGCTGACAGAAGACGTGGCGGTTCTTCGGCCTTTAATGCTGGCTGTTCTGGACCGGTGCCATATCGCCCATCTCTGGCAGCATAGTCAGTTGTTGGCTGATGATCAGGTTTGTGGCTGCGATCATAAATGCTTTTCGCAGCAAATGTGTCAGACGATGATTTTTGGACTGAAGAATTCGTATCAAATGGCTTGCTATCGGCTGAAATTTTTGAATAAATTGCTAAATAAAAAGTAGTGCTAAAATTGAAAATGTTTGATCTACTGCGATTCAAATTATTGTTGTCATGGGAGTATGCATGGTAGGATAGGACATATATCATCCAGAAATGTTCTGGAAAGGCCAGAAATCAGCATATTTACATGCTTTTGAACATATATATACCTTGGTAGATTTTAGAGTGCACAGTTTTTGGTTTCTTACTAGGCTTGCTCTCTAAAATATTTAAATAAGATTAATTTATCTCCAAGAATGCTACTGCGGTTACGCCTGTGTTTGTAACATCAAAGAACAGATAGCTATTTTAAATTTTATGACACTGTCTGCGTAGCGAGTTGCCATATCAACTCAGCTTTTTATGGCAAATAATTTTTACTGTGTTATGGAGCACCTGTGAATTAATCACAGATACCACGACTCTGTATGTAAACGAAATATTCAACAGTTTAACGCAACAATCATTCATGCTTATATTGTAGATTCAAACTCGGCTGTATTATTATCTGCCAGATATCTTACAATTTAGTTTAAACGAACATAAATAAAGCAGGTTGCAACGTACTTTTCACACTTTCAGTCTGACTAAACGGTTGTTGAATAGTTGAACGGAACGAATTTTGTGATTGAGTTGTTTCAATGTGAGGCAGTTGTGACGTGGCTGGTCCTGAAGTATAAATACCGTAACCATATTTTGTAGTTTGTTCGCTTCTGGTCAAAATTTCTGCACCATCGTGAGTGGTTGTAGTTGTTCGCGTCAGCGGCCGCATATCACTTGCGGTAGAAGTTGCATGAGTCACTGCTGGCACTTCAGGTACAACACGGCGTGTGGTTATAGGACTGCGACTTAACTGGCTAACAAAGCTGCGATTTTCTTGGTCCCGGAGTTTGAACAGCGCTCGCGTTGCTTATTGGTGTTTTACGACCACCGCAATATTCGGATTCCAGGTACCTGAAACAATATATGATACTAATGACCGTATTCTCAAACGGGTACATGTTTGGTCACCCACCCTCATAAGTTGTTAAATTAATAAAAGGAGAAAGTTTTCACTCACAGTTGTAATATTACATCATCACATGCTTAGGCTTAGAATCAGGCTTACGTTTAGCTTTAACTAGGCTGTCTAGGATAAGGGGGTTACGCTTAAGCTCAGATTCGTTATGTGTGGGAGAAACTTTATGTGTGGGGAAAACTAAACAGGTACCCTGAAACGTGTGTAGTATATATCTACAGTTAGTGATAGAGGGTGTAACTTTAGACTCAGTGAACGACGCGCTACAAAATTTGGTATTGAAGTATTCGAAATTTCTTAGTAATTAACAGTACTCACCATCTTGGAACACTCAGACGTTCAGTCGATTTCTGAAATCGTATTTCGGCTTCAGACAATTCTCGATCGGCAACAACGTTGGGTTCGCCTAAAATTTTCCGCAGTTGATTCTCTGGCGGCTCGGCATCTTCGCGGCCACGGCGGTCCATAATGTAGTCCATTGATTTAGCTCGGCTGTGTTTCGATCCAAATTCAGCGTCGTTCATGTCTGCGCTACTTTTTAGTGCGCAGTCGACTCTCGCGTGCCTGTTGGTCGATATAACCATCGTCGTCTCCTGAAATAATAAATCAACAATCCATGATGAACGTCTCTACACTTTTTACTCCATTACACTCGGGTAAACTTCGTCGACTTTTATTTTGGGCGACTTGTTCAAAAGCTACACGATTTCTCAGAACAAAGAAACATACCAGATGCGGTCTGAATGTATCTCTGAGACTATTATCATGCACGGTAACAAAACTCGAGCCGGCTTCGATTATCGAGCGCATTTTAATCGATTATGATTCAACACTAGCGTATTACACCGATGATGGACAACGTATTCAACTACATTTGTAAACGTTAATCCTCACAAGTACAGAATACATATCACCAGGGCCGTAATTGTTGACAGGGCGTGCTTAGGTTCGCAATAGCGTTCAATACAGCAAAGCTACTCCAGTCACATGAGCGAGACAGCTCGGTTGAGTGCATTGATCAGAAACGGTTCAAATTTGTCTGAGATTGCGCAACGTGTAAAACTTGACGCAATTCCGAGTCAAAGCTTATAAACAATCTTACACGCAAACAGGCCACCTCTGAGCTGTTTATCCATAAGCTATCCGGTCAGGTGTGCTTTGTCTCATGAGTAACTAAATTTAAAAAATATTGTTGGGGCAACAAAGAATTCTTGCTTATAATCCTTGTTGTTGGGATCGTGACTCTCTATGCAAGCGAACATGAATTTACAGAAAAAAGCGTTTGAGAAACACTTCAAACAGAAATTAAGCAAGGCAGCAAACGCAACATGCTTAACGTACAAGCTACACACATTAAACATTCCATCGCTGAATATGAGCAGCATTTAAGTGCTTTGTCAACTAATTTATTTTTTTAACAGAGCTGGAGCAGCCACCCCCATACCCTCCATTGTGGAGCCCCACCCACAAAGGGGCCCCACCTTCACCGTGAAAGAAAAACCGCCAAAGTTTTAAGACGCTATGGCTTCTCCTCGCTTCCTCTCGTGCTCAGGGCCCCCACACTGAAGTTTGCGGGGAGCCCCCAGCCCTGTCTGCTCCAGCACTGCTATTGAAATCAGCCTGACAACCATAATTTGTAACAGTTGGCGCAGCAAGTGTTTTTGGAGCAAAAGAAATCACTTTTCCTTATGCATACAACACTTTTAACTCAAAATTACGCTACTATAACTCAACCGCCGCTCGTCGGATAGTTTACCCCCGACCACCTTTTACAAACCTATTTTGGGACCAAAGTAACCTCCCCCCCCCCCCTAATGTGTTGTGGGGGGGGGGGGGGGGGGGATTGGGGACACGGAGACGATTAAAGGAAACTTTTTAAGGGGCAAGATTTTCTACCCCCCTTATCTACGGGCACGGTTAGCATCTATTAGATAAATACTATATTTTGCATGGTTCTTAGACATATTCTGTGTTGTTTAAAGACCTTCAATTTCCAACAAAAACTCGTGTATATTTTAGATTACATCAATTATAAAGCGCCACGTGCATTTAGCACCGGCAATCTTGATGCAGATACAACTGCAAGATATCGATCGCGTGTAAGCGAAAGTGACAAGCAACCAGTTGATACTACTCATGGGCCAGCAAGTATTGCAGGTACGCACAGAAATGTGAACCCTGACGGATGTTCAAATTTACGGGTCATATTTCTAAATTCACTGAGAATAAACATTCCACACCAGAAACGCGGGAGTGATTTATTTCCAGGCGTGTCAAATAGAAGGTTGGTTGACAGCTACCTTCAAAATAAAAATGCCGTCGTATTTGATAAGGGCCTTTTATTGAAACTACAATCAAATGCCAGGCAGAATAATTGAAAAAAAAAGCTCGCGAGGGAAGCGAGTCGGAAGCCAGCGCAATTTTTTAATTAAATGTTTCAAATTATTGTTTTAAATTGGTCATAGTTTTTTATGCACACTTTTGTGGAAAAGTGGATTGTGTCACTTTCAGGCGAGCAACCAGAATTTTATATCGAGAGGGGATAAAGTTTCTTGCGAAGGAGGGCAGCGAGCGAAATTTTTTGATTGTTACAGTATTATTCTTCACTCTGTCAAAGTTTATCACGACAATTCGTCGCCCGACAACTCGTAGCCCGACAACTTGTATTCTGAAATTTCAACGACTCGACAATTCGTCGACATCATTATGCTTAGGCTTAGGCTTAGGATTAAGCTCCGCATTATGCAAAGATATTTTATTGATAGGTTTAGGACACTGTTGATTGACAAGCAGTCGGGCGACGAATTGTCGTAGATTTTTGTAAGACTGCCTTTTTTCAGTCTTTCCCGAAATTTCGAGTGGGGGAATATATGCACCCCGATCCCGTTTGTATAAGCCCTTGGTCACTTCTGGTTCCTTCATGCAATTAGGAATTGTTAAAACGTGTTTTCTAACTATTGACGATAGCCAGGTAATTACGTCGCCTCCTCTATGTTGAAGCTTATACCGCTCAGCCCGTAAATTTTGTGGGCATCAGTTAAAATGTTGTATGCATAAGGAAAATGATTTTCTTTGCTCCAAAAACGACTCGGTTCGCCGCCAACTGTTACAAATTCATGGTTGTCAGGCTGATTTCAATAGCAGTGCTGGAGCAGACAGGGCTGGGGGCTCCCCGCAAACTTCAGTGTGGGGGCCCTGAGACACGAGAGCGAAGCGAGCGAGAAGCCATACGCGTCTTAAAACTTTGGCGGTTTTTCTTTCAACCGGTGAAGGTGGGCCCCTTTGTGGGTGGGGCTCCACAAATGGAGGGTATGGGGGTGGCTGCTCCAGCTCTGTTAAATAAAATAAATTAGTTGACAAAGCACTTAAAACGCTGCTCATATTCAGCGATGGAATGTTTAAATGTGTGTAGCTTGTACCGTTAACGCATGTTGCGTTTGCTGCCTTGCTTAATTTCTGTTTGAAGTGTTTCTCAAACGCTTTTTTCTGTAAATTCATGTTCGCTTGCATAGAGTAGTCGACGATCCCAACAACAAGGTATTATAAGCAAGAATTCTTTGTTGCCCCAACAATATTTTTTAAATTTAGTTACTCATGAGACAAAGCACACCTGACCGGATAGCTTATGGATAAACAGCTCAGAGGTGGCCTGTTTGCGTGTAAGATTGTTTATAAGCTTTGACTCGGAATTGCGTCAAGTTTTACACGTTGCGCAATCTCAGACAAATTTGAACCGTTTCTGATCAATGCACTCAACCGAGCTGTCTCGCTCATGTGACTGGAGTAGCTTTGCTGTATTGAACGCTATTGCGAACCTAAGCACGCCCTGTCAACAATTACGGCCCTGGTGATATGTATTCTGTACTTGTGAGGATTAACGTTTACAAATGTAGTTGAATACGTTGTCCATCATCGGTGTAATACGCTAGTGTTGAATCATAATCGATTAAAATGCGCTCGATAATCGAAGCCGGCTCGAGTTTTGTTACCGTGCATGATAATAGTCTCAGAGATACATTCAGACCGCATCTGGTATGTTTCTTTGTTCTGAGAAATCGTGTAGCTTTTGAACAAGTCGCCCAAAATAAAAGTCGACGAAGTTTACCCGAGTGTAATGGAGTAAAAAGTGTAGAGACGTTCATCATGGATTGTTGATTTATTATTTCAGGAGACGACGATGGTTATATCGACCAACAGGCACGCGAGAGTCGACTGCGCACTAAAAGTAGCGCAGACATGAACGACGCTGAATTTGGATCGAAACACAGCCGAGCTAAATCAATGGACTACATTATGGACCGCCGTGGCCGCGAAGATGCCGAGCCGCCAGAGAATCAACTGCGGAAAATTTTAGGCGAACCCAACGTTGTTGCCGATCGAGAATTGTCTGAAGCCGAAATACGATTTCAGAAATCGACTGAACGTCTGAGTGTTCCAAGATGGTGAGTACTGTTAATTACTAAGAAATTTCGAATACTTCAATACCAAATTTTGTAGCGCGTCGTTCACTGAGTCTAAAGTTACACCCTCTATCACTAACTGTAGATATATACTACACACGTTTCAGGGTACCTGTTTAGTTTTCCCCACACATAAAGTTTCTCCCACACATAACGAATCTGAGCTTAAGCGTAACCCCCTTATCCTGAGAACAGCCTAAGTTAAAGCTAAACGTAAGCCTGATTCTAAGCCTAAGCATGTGATGATGTAATATTACAACTGTGAGTGAAAACTTTCTCCTTTTATTAATTTAACAACTTATGAGGGTGGGTGACCAAACATGTACCCGTTTGAGAATACGGTCATTAGTATCATATATTGTTTCAGGTACCTGGAATCCGAATATTGCGGTGGTCGTAAAACACCAATAAGCAACGCGAGCGCTGTTCAAACTCCGGACCAAGAAAATCGCAGCTTTGTTAGCCAGCTAAGTCGCAGTCCTATAACCACACGCCGTGTTGTACCTGAAGTGCCAGCAGTGACTCATGCAACTTCTACCGCAAGTGATATGCGGCCGCTGACGCGAACAACTACAACCACTCACGATGGTGCAGAAATTTTGACCAGAAGCGAACAAACTACAAAATATGGTTACGGTATTTATACTTCAGGACCAGCCACGTCACAACTGCCTCACATTGAAACAACTCAATCACAAAATTCGTTCCGTTCAACTATTCAACAACCGTTTAGTCAGACTGAAAGTGTGAAAAGTACGTTGCAACCTGCTTTATTTATGTTCGTTTAAACTAAATTGTAAGATATCTGGCAGATAATCAATACAGCCGAGTTTGAATCTACAATATAAGCATGAATGATTGTTGCGTTAAACTGTTGAATATTTCGTTTACATACAGAGTCGTGGTATCTGTGATTAATTCACAGGTGCTCCATAACACAGTAAAAATTATTTGCCATAAAAAGCTGAGTTGATATGGCAACTCGCTACGCAGACAGTGTCATAAAATTTAAAATAGCTATCTGTTCTTTGATGTTACAAACACAGGCGTAACCGCAGTAGCATTCTTGGAGATAAATTAATCTTATTTAAATATTTTAGAGAGCAAGCCTAGTAAGAAACCAAAAACTGTGCACTCTAAAATCTACCAAGGTATATATATGTTCAAAAGCATGTAAATATGCTGATTTCTGGCCTTTCCAGAACATTTCTGGATGATATATGTCCTATCCTACCATGCATACTCCCATGACAACAATAATTTGAATCGCAGTAGATCAAACATTTTCAATTTTAGCACTACTTTTTATTTAGCAATTTATTCAAAAATTTCAGCCGATAGCAAGCCATTTGATACGAATTCTTCAGTCCAAAAATCATCGTCTGACACATTTGCTGCGAAAAGCATTTATGATCGCAGCCACAAACCTGATCATCAGCCAACAACTGACTATGCTGCCAGAGATGGGCGATATGGCACCGGTCCAGAACAGCCAGCATTAAAGGCCGAAGAACCGCCACGTCTTCTGTCAGCGTCACACATGACCGGTGTACCGAAACCGTACAAAACCTCAGACGCTTTCAATGATCACAAGTTAATTTCTGATGTAGAACAAAACGATGGGAAATCACAACGTCAAATATTGACTGAAACGGTTTATTCTAGAGCGCAGGGCCCGAATTTGAATCAAGGAGATGTGAAAGACTCGTATATTCCGAGCAGCTTGAGTTACGGTAAGCATATGTCACCTGGTGTTACTGCAGAGCCGAAACGGTATATCGATTCCGCAATGGCATACAGCAATGACGTTTTAGCCGGATTCGATTACCAGGTTTCGTCCCAGTTAGATTCCAATGCAACACCAAACGATCGCTATATTGAAGTACCTGGAATTCGTTCTATGTCGAGGCCAAAACCAGAACCAGTACCAGCAAGTCTGCTCCAGAACGGTGGGCCAACGGCACAAGATAATGGATTGATGAATTTCAACCTACCTCAAAACTTTTTTGCGAAATACAAAGACGAAATTGAAGAGATGCGAGAAAATCGGCGGGGTAGAGTTGAGAGGCCGCCAGAGTCAGGAGAACAATGGAAACTACACGTAGCCAAATCGAATTCAGCTGGATTTTATGAACAGCACCGGCAAACTCAAAATCAAAACATTGGAGCTCACGACTCTGGAGTCTACAGCCCGTCCGCGGGTCCACAAAGCTTTGAACAAAGAAGTCGAGGGGATGGGCAAACCAGAGAAAGGACAGGAAATTGGGACGATATTCATCCAGCAGCAGTTTCAACGCCTTATTCGTCGGATCTGTTGCCTCGAAAATCCTATGCACCAACCACGTCCGATTTAAGTAAAGCAAGCACAAACCCTAAAATACTCCCTGTCGTCAGACCAGCCGATCCCTCTTCCAATCAGAAGGTTTCCCAGGAAGATCATTCAATCTCCGTGAATGAAGCCAGACAGAAATCTGTCGCAGTCGTGCCTCAAACTAGCGCTTCCGCTGAGCAGCAACTGCGACAGCCAACAACTGGACCGAAACCACAAATTACACCTGTGCTGCCATCTGGACAGCATACGACACAATATTCAGGATACGCAGTTGCAGAACCACCAAGCGACTGGAACATTCCACGAAATCGAAATTCAAAAGTCATCGAAGTTGCCGACCTTGTGACAGAACTTCTAGACGAAAAAGGTACGCCGTTTTATTACGATAGATACAGGCTAGAAAGTTATATTTTTCGTCAAATACGCCCAAGTAATAAACGACTATTATCGACATTCGATAAGTTTATAAAAATAACGGATAATTTTTTTCTATATCACTTTTATTTAGAAAGTAAACACTATAAGGGTTGCGCTATAGTTTTTTTGACGTGTGTCGCCGTCCGTTTGACGGACTGTACCGTCCGTCACCCGTACGGTGGACGGCGCCGTACTGGTGACGGTCGATGATGGACGGCGCGTACGGGTGACGCACGGTGACGGATGGCCCCGCACGGGTGACGCACGGCGACGGACTGCGCCGTACGGGTGACACACGGCGCCGGACGGCGCCTGACGTCAAGTATAGCGCAACCCTAACGTTAAATTTGTTTTCATAGTATAAGAAACCATGTCTCTCACATTTTACGACAAGTATGAAGAATAAAAAACTAACTTTTCTAAAGCGTTGGTAAATTCTAAAATTTATATTTAAAAAAATTTCACCTCAAATAATAAAATAGGCGCATGTTATACGCTTAGCAAACTTTTTGAAATTTTAGGGAGACCGCGGCCACTAGCGAAGCATGTCACTTTGGAGGAAGTGTTGGATTCGTTGTTGGGGCTCCCTACGGGCGCAAGCCAAAGTGGATCCGCATCGTTATCAAAAAGCCTTGAAGAATTGGATGATGGTAGTGCCCTGGAAGTTACGTCTGATATACGTCGGCCGCCAAATGCAACCACTGCAATATATACGCCAAATGCTGAAGTAATGGAACGAGCAACGCAATCGCCACAGTTGGCTCAAAATATATTGAAGGTATCTTATTGCTGAATCAGGCACGTAGCCAGCTCACCTTGCTAGCGGGGGCTAAAAACTTTTCAGGCCGGGCATACAGGCGGCTTCAGTGACTCTTGTAAGCATGTGAGACATGCTTGTCCTTGTGCATATGGCACCCCTGGCTCGCCTTCGGCTACGGGGCCAATTTTAGGACAGCGTCATGGGTTGTAAAACGTGCACAAGTGGAACTTTGAGCAAAACATCTAATACAGTGATAGCTCGAGACATCATTAAGCAATATTTTTTAGTTACAGCATACAAATATAAAAATTGCTTAGTGTACAAGGGAATTGCAACTGTACCCACTTACACGCATACTTTCCAGCGCCCACTCTCGTAGTTTTAAACAAAAGCTGAAGGTATCCTATTCATTAGGTATACTCGTAATTAATTATTTAGGCTAAAATTTTTATAAGAAGTGTGGTTACTCTCAATTGGGTACGGTTCTGTAAGGAGTGTTCTAAGCTCTGTGGGCAATTTTTCAGTTACTGTCTACAACCCGTTACTCATAGACTATACTAAGAGCAGAAAAGTGCAGACGGCAATAAAATTGGTATATGCAAAATGTGCACTTTAAAACGTCTTGTACGTATGCGCTGTACAAAATATCCACAAACCGCGACGCTTCTTAAGACTCGATCGCCGAGCTATATTCAATGGGTGACAGTAAAACGGCGACCAGCCGACATTCCGGGTTGAGGTTGAAATTTTAGCTTTGAAATTGAATCTCAGATGAAATTAAAAATAGTCTTGTCGGCAAGAATTGAACTATACCCTCAAAGTAATAGTAGTTTGAAATGTTTTCAGCGAGAAACACTGTTCGTGAGATGCCAAAATTGTGGAAAAGTCAAAGACATTTATGCCGCCCGAGACTCGTTTGTGTCGTGCCGTCACTGCTACGTTTATTATTGCTCACGTAACTGTCGTCTATCAAATTGGCCACGACATCGAGAAATGTGCACATTCGCTCGCATTAACACAAAATGTAAAAAAGTCATCGTAAAAGTAAGTTAGGCAGCCATAGGCGACTTTTTTTAGAGTTTGTTATAATATATACTACCATGATCACCCTTAGATATATACAAAAATGAAAAACTCCACATTCGATTTCCTAACCAAGTTTTATATAAGTAAATGGAATAATAATATTTCTGAAGGTGATGATGTTCCTTTTTAATTTGGGATAAGAATGTCATATGTTAAATGCTATGGACCTATCTTGCTCACTGTAAAGCAAAATCGTGGCAGCTTTCTCTCGAGATACTCTTAACTGTGATAGCTTTAAGATACAGAAACCACCGATTGATTTGGTTTGAATATGTATAATTTTTTTGCGTCGTCTGTGTTTTTAAATTGCAAAAGTTTCCAATAAAACGATTATGTAGTAGCACTTTTACCAATTATAATTTTAGGTTCGTCAAGACACCGAAGTTCAATATGAAATGTCACGTGTCGCCAGACAGTCGTATGCAGAACGTGGCCGCGGAACTGTCAACTTCCGGTTTCACAATACGGATTTAGCCGATGAATACATATCCACCGGATACGCGGCTTTAGTTCGACAACCGGAACAATATCTTTACTATCAAACCGTTGACCAATTAGTTGCTCAGCGTAAAAATCACGATTTTGTTGCACTTTGTCGCCGTTATGACCCTCATATGAAGTTTGTTTTGAGTGTTAGTATCGTTGCTGATACTGATGCTTGTCCTACTACACCACCGTTGCTTCGCGCCTTAAATGTTCAGCAATCACAGCAACAAACCGTGCGACCCCTAGGGCAACAAGGGGTGCGGTTAACCAGCGGCTACAAGCCTGGTCTGGCGCCGATATATGGATCAAGCTATACTGTAAATTCAGAATCGACAATTAAAGATGACGCTTGGTCAGAGCACTACGACCTCATGCAGAGCCGGGCGTCCCTTGCAAGCAGCGGAGTAGCGACGCAACAAAGCGGTGAGATCGGCACAAGACCTTCGGAACGATTTAAACAACGCGCAGCAAGTTTGCCACCGAATTCTGTTAAACGTCGACAGCAGCATCAGCAACAGCAACAAGAAGAACGGGGCCAGCATCAACTGACGCAACATCAACAAATTCGACAAAATGGAGTCTATACAATACCAGCAGATATCGACGCAAAATCGTTGTTGCGATCGGTTTTGAAATCAATGGAGAATATTGCACCGTCGGCAACGACTGCAACAGAGCCTCAATTGAGTTTGGTGTCCAGTGGCGGCGAACTGGATGAGTACGATCGTTTTGGCGGTGACGAGAAAGCATTTATTCAGCAACAACGTTTCGGAGAGTTTCAACGAAACGCGCCCGATCGACATACAATAACAGCGGTACGAAGTGGCAGAAACTACCAGATTCAACAATATCGTGACCATCAACCAATAGATTATGAATTTCAGCAAACTTTTGGTCAACAAACTAGAGCAGGAACGCAGAATAGATATGGTGAATATAGACGAGATGGAAGTTATATGCAAATGAGCGTAGCATCACAACCGATCTCTGTTGGAGAAAGTGAGGTGTAAAGCTCTGTGGATAATGGCACATAACACTGGCTGTGTGTGTGCCGTTATGAATATCGGAGACGAATGACATTTTGAAGTCAAATGAAAACAAAAACAAAATTGCACGAAGGTGCCAACAATAAATGTTTTGTGAGTATTTATGTATATTATATTTTGTGAAAAAACCACTGGTGACATAAGTGCCAATTTCGAGTACGTCAAGGACAATATGCGACAGCCAGAAGTGAAAAGTTATTACGTTCTCAAAAGTACAACAAACCTCGCTACAATAATTAACGAACCTTCCCTAGAGGTATTGACTTTTTGCCAAAGCTTGAGACAGATTTCTGGTAGTAGAAATTGTAAGAAGCACGCTTTACTTTTGCTATACCGATTATCACAGCAGCGGGAATTGTTGAGTGAGTACACTATGCAGGAGGGTGGAACCGGAAGTGAAAAATACAGAACCCGCTGTTTAGAAATTATGCCAAAAAAGTTTTTACGTCACCTGATGTTTGTCAAATATTGGCATTGAAATGCACAGACACAACATGAAGCATACCATGTTACATAACTGAACGTCGAATAACTTTAAAAAATGCAAAAAATGTTTCGTTATATTCAAACAAGGTGCTGCTTGAGCGGACCTCCGGTTGCACTCTGCTGTGTACCATGTAGCGCATGTAAAACGGAACTCATACGTTGCAAATATAATTGATGACTATGTTACCACTAAATTATCATGTGAGAAGGAGTTAATATTTCTGATATTTGCTAAATGCAAGTTATAGTTCCAAAGTGGGGCAACGGAGCTTTGAAAATGCAGATATCGTAAACATTAATCAAGGCATATCGCAAAAACATCCGCCTAGCATGGTTGGTGATTCAACGAATGCTTCAGTTCGGTCAACATCACACCTCCTTGTGCTTAACTAAACTTGAATCAGTTTAAGCAAAACTTGATTGGGTTTACGGTCTAATTAAGTTTTGCAACAAACCAGTGTGCAATCGGAGGTGAAAAATAGCCGAGCCGGAGGTCAACGGAACCTGCAAGAGCCGAAGCCGCAGGTGAGGCGAAATTAGGTAGTAAAAATGATGGTTAATCAGTTAGTTTTGCCAATATCTGCAATATGCTGTTAAAATGTTTGGATATAGGATAATTTTCTGCGAAATTTCCGAAATTCTTCCCTGATAGTTGTGACAAATGTAAAACGAAACGCGCTAAACAGATAAATTTTGCAATATTATGCAAAATTTACTACCGAAATTGCCGGAACGTCCGGCAAAAATTTCACCGGAGCCAGAGTACAGAGCAAGGGTGGCAAAAGGGTGATCGCAGTAGGCATCGGTTGAGATTAATTAACTTGAAGTATTTATGTTTCCTTCAGACATGTTAGGAGAAATATTGAACCAACATGAAATGTCTTATTACCGTCTAGAACTCATTGGACCAATTTTATGATATTTTCAAAGAATTTTACAGCGGGGGCGGTGTTTTTGAAAAAAAAAAAAAAAAATAAAGGGGGGGGGAAAACTTCCGAATTTTTCAGCGAGTCGGGTCACTAGGTGAGTATATACTTCCTTGTTATTCAGCCAGAAATCTTTGCGAATAAACATGCGCTAAGGAGTTAACATAAATTTTTACATAGCATCGAATAACTATTTATAAACAATATTTTTTAACTTGTGGTGCCGTACGCATCGGACGTTGCCGCACAAGTATAGCGCCTCCCTTATCTATTATAAAATTAAATTTTTTATCGCTTACAAAATTTATGTGCTAACTGTTAAAATGTATACATCAGCTTATAGTCGTTGACTGATGTAATAGTTTGAGGGAAGCGTGACATTCCACAGAATCTCTGTTGCAGTGGTTTTAATCAGGGTGCAACCGGAGGTGGAAAATACCGGAGCCGGAGGTCAGCGAAATTTGCCGGAGCCGGAGGTGAGGCGAAATTAGGAAGTAATGATGATGGTTAACTAGTTAATTTTAGCCAATATCTGCAATGTTGTTAATTTGTTTGGTTTTACGCTAATTTTCTGCGAAATTTTGGAAATTTTCCTGAAAACTGCGACAAAAGTAAAACGAAACGCGCTAAACAGATAAATTTTGCAAAATACGAAATTTTACTACCGAAATCGCTGGAAGCTCCGGCAAAAACTTTACCGGAGCCCGATATTCTGCCGGAACCGGAGACAGACCTCCGGTTGTACCCCGCCTAAGCGTAAAAATGAGTTTATTCCTAAGCGTAGTAAGTCAAGCAAAAAATTAGTCTAAGCTTACTCGTTCCGCCCCTGATCTTTGCATGGGCTCAATAAAATAAAACCATCATTTACTATCGAATGACGCAAGCAGCAAGAGCGAGTAATGAAAAGACTGGAAACAAATATTGGACTCTCAAAGTATACAAATTTTATTCATTTTGTAAATTGTGTTGACAAAAATGGAAATACTCTAATTTTCAAACGACGAGAGAACAGTTTGAATTTCTTTTCAATCGAACGAAAGCCTGAGCATTGAAATAACAATTAGTTTTCACAGAAAATGAAATCTAGACAGTTTGACAAGCCTGTTACTAATAAATTACATGTGTTTTGCCTTGTCAGATACCATATGTTCAAGGGCACTAATAACATCGAACGTCTTGTTACATCGATCTATAAAAATAAACACTATAATTTTGTTACTAACGACGGACATTAATCAACAATTCTAAAAGCGCAACCTGAGGGTAAAATATCAGAGCCTGAAATGAATGTCAAAAAACATACCGGAGGTGACGCGAAATTAGAGAGGCTAAACATTGTTTAATTTGTTAATTTTAGCAAATATCTATAAAGTGTTGTCAAAAATGTGGTTTCAGGTTTAAAAATTATCAAAAATTTCACTACCCAAATTGCCGGAACCTCCCGCTAAATTCTACTGCAGCCGGAGACAGACCTTGATTGTATCCAGGTGAACAGTTGTTAAAACATCAAAAAACCAAATCTGGGTCACTTCATTTACACATTAGAATAAAATTTACTAAAAATGGATTCTAAACAATCTTTATCGATGTGTGAACTATGTAGTTAATTTAAGGCCCGCATATTACACTGAGTTATAAAGTTGATTAAAAACCTATAAGTACCGTTGTCAACAACTTCTTGTACGGCGAGATCACACACAGTCTGCAGCTTCGATTCAAGGCTTTCAAGCCAGTTTCTCCGCTGCTCCGCTCTGGAAACCTGAAATTGTAGAGAAGCATGTTAAGTGGTACAGCCTAGTCAGGCACGATTGTTATCAAAGTGTGTTGCATTTATTGGACTGCCAGTGGATAAATATCTAACATACCATAAATAATAACTGATTAGCTTTCGAGCCAATATTCCTCCGAATTTCCGAGCAATTGACGCGACTATCGAGAAATTGCTGTTCCGCTAACGTTAGTTGTACGATGGGTTCTTCCCAAGTTTCTTCACAAGTGCTGAAAACTCACGAATCTGTTGGTGCCACGGAAAACGCGGAATTTTTAAACTTTACCAAAAAATTACAAAGTTCGGATAACTAGATGAAGCAGAAACAAAATAAGAATACTAAGTGAAAATTAAAATGCTTGTAATTTAAAAGACCTATGTAATAGCAGAGTGCACAATGAGTGCATTAAACGGCTCCTCAATCGTTGTTCGTTCAGCTCTTCCTAAAACATATTATGTAACAGATCTGTTTCGACTAGCAGAAAATATCAGTCGTGGCGCATGTATGTATACAATTAAACTGGGGCTTTAGGATACACATTTTCAGATAAATACAATTTCCGGAACTCTGGGGTATGTCGCGGCATAGAGAATGTTTTGTAAATCACAAAGCTTTAGATTTTAAATATATTGACGTTAAACAAACAACCTTTCTGAACCACAAACGCGATTTAACACATTGTCCCAAGTTTTCGATTCCGCCTCAAGTCTAAAAACTCAAACATATTTTGATGACAGTTCATCGTTATAATAACCAGTAAAATAAAAATATCAGCCCGGCTTGGATCGATTTGTAACCGCTCTGGAAACACACATTGGAGTTTTCTACCGGGATCATCATGTCATAAAATATACTAACGGTAGTGAGGTTTCCTAGTATTGACTTGAGCTTAATCGTACCAAAAAGTGGCACGTTTGTATTTTAAAACTTGAAATGTATGAAACAAAAGTACATATACATCAGGGTGCGTATTTTTTATTTTTACCTCAGTGCAGGAAACCTGAGCTTCTTGATTTGATTTGAGGTGCAATCACAGCAAAATGTTAAAATATCCACCTGTTATATTAAGGGGCCCACACCATAAATATCCGGTATCCCGTAGCTTCATGTCGGAAACCGGAATCGGATATCAGTTTTTACTGGATATTAAACCGCCACCGAATATCCGGTCGCACCCTAATATATAATGGAAACTGAACCGCCACTTTTCTCGTACTGCTTCAAATATTCTTCATACGCCACAATAGATTGTTCGGTTTGAACGTTGATTGGATTAGGAGCAAAATATGTTTTCGCTGTAAAAACGTAAAAGGTGCAGCCCTAAACGGTGACGCAAGCGCCATCTAGATCTACAGCGCTCAATACAAACGAAATATATCTGAAACTGTAAGAAGTTTCAGAAAACCCGATTTTGCATCCATGACAACAAATATAGCTAGTTCGGTAACTACAGGATGTTAACGGTTCATCTCAATCAATAACAGCGAGACTAGATTTCAGGGTTGAAGAATTCACGCTTAATATCTATTTCCAAGTTTTACTGTTGCGAGCTGTGCAATAGCTTCGTTTTAGTAACGGTATCATATTGGCTTTTTGCAGATCGGTTTAACAACACGTGGTTAATTTTGCTAGATTTCAGAATAAAATGCGTCACATGTTTGAACTAAAAATTTTACATACCTAACACAAGACACTAAAGAAGGCACGCTTGTCATGTTTTTGTAAATATGGAGCAGTACTCGTACACAGTTACGCCTGACAAAAACAAAAAAAAACTCAACACTAAAAACTTACGTGATCGTTCTGGTATTGGACAGGACGAAAACGATTTTCTGCCAGCTTTAAAGCTTGATCTTCTTCGATCCACATGAAAAATAAATGTGACCAAATATAACACGAGTTTTAACACGGCAGGCAAACCAAAATTCATCAGTTCAGAAATAATTATGAGCGCTGTACAAACTGCATTAAAAGACACCCTTAATGTTTCAAAAGCATACAAAAACTTTATCAAGGCGATAAAACGTCTAGCTTGCTGTATGACTTCAGTTCCGTTGGCAATTGAATATTTCAACAGAAAAATGTAAAGTTATCCATTTTGGAAGCCGACATTTTGAGTTTAAGTACCAAATTAATGGTATTTTTCTTGAAGCAGTTTCATCGACTAAGGATCTTGGTATATATCACACGTGACCTAAAATTTAGTGCTCATTGCAACTATATTGTACACCGTGCTCTTTGTCAGTCTAGGTAGGAACCGGGACTTCAGACCTTTTCACTATCAGCTGAAAAAGCGGGCCTCCAGAACAGGGGTCGAACTCTCAGCATACGGATTCTTAAGCGAACACTCTACCACTGCGCCACGCAGCTCGCATCTCCAACTGCATTCTTCGTCGACTATATGTGTGGACCGTATGCTGCCAGCTAGCATACATACAGTGCACTGCACTCTATTGCATGTGCGCAAAACAGATAAGCATGTCTCACATGCCCATATTTTCAACAAGGTCGTCCCTTGACCGTCCATCCTATTTTCGACTGTATACCGTGTTCATAGCGCAGCAATTTACCATTGCGTCCACGGAGTAGCCCCCCTGCCAGTCAAGGTAGGAACCGGGACTTCGTAGCCCGCCTCTCCAACTGCAGTTTTCGTCGACTATATGCGTCGACCGTATGCTGCCAGCTAGCATAGATACCTGGCTTCTCCACAGCTTGAAAATTTCCGCCGGGGGGCGTTTCCTGGGGGGCAGCTAATTTTGCTGGGGGGCAGGCTTAAAATTTTGCAAGCCGACTTTTTGGACCATTTTTTTATTCTAGATCGTGTTTCCAACTCAACTGAAGATTACTCATCGCTCAACATGACAAAAATTCCCCGCAAACCCTAATAACAATAATTTTAACTAATATTACTGACAACTTTACCAGAAGTTGAAAGCACAATTATATAAAATATAGATAATCTATAATTAAAACTGTGATTAACATATATTTTATATATTAGTCACAGCTTCAGTTCATCATAAGACTCAGGCGGGTTGAACTTGTTGCTGCAAGGTACTTTCGAATGCTTTATGCCCTGAAATGGTCTTTATATAATTGTGCTTTTTTCAGTTCATTATTGAATTGTACTAGTTACTACCGGTATTTGTAACGCTATTAAAAATTATGAGTACTCAGCGTAATATAAAATCACATTTTGCCGAATGTCCGCCTCAAAAAAGTCCAGGTCTTTATGTGTTAACATTGAAAATTTTTGGCTTAGAAAAGTCCTGGAAAGCCCCAGAAAAAAGTTTGCTAGGGGGCGGCCGAAAATTCGTCGGCGGGGGAAAATGAAAATTTCGAAAAGTGCTGGGGGACCACCCCCGCTGTGGAGAAACCAGCATACAGTGCACTGCACTCTATTGCATGTGCGCATAACAGAGAAGCATGTTTCACATGCTTACACTCTTCGTGTGGTTTTTTAATATTCAGCCACTTCTCTGCTCTTAACTAAAATGAATTTTTTAAGGCATATAAGTCATATGTGTTGCCGCTGCTTGAGTATTGTTCCCCCGTTTCGTCGCCTTATATTCTCAATGATATTGATAAAATTGAAAGTGTCCAAAGATCCTTTACAAAAAATAGCAAATCGTTTCAAAATAGTAAATACTGGATATAAGGACAGATTACGTATTTTCGGTCTTGAACCGTTGGAACGAAGGAGACTAAAGACTGATTTGGTACTATTTTATAAGCTACTTTATCATGATATAGGGCTAGAGGCTTGAAATTTTGTTCGATTTTCCCAAAATGACCATAATAGAGGCCATATTTTTAAATTAAGAATACCTAAATCGCGTTATAATCCACGTCGCTTTAGCTATTTTGTACGGACCGTACCAGTGTGGGACTCGCTTCCAAGTCATGTACATGAGTTGCCATTAATAAAGGCTTCAAATGCTAAAAATTTTAGCAATCTCTT
This sequence comes from Enoplolaimus lenunculus, assembly GCA_030248215.1. NCBI lineage: Eukaryota > Metazoa > Nematoda > Enoplea > Enoplida > Thoracostomopsidae > Enoplolaimus > Enoplolaimus lenunculus. Next base: position 156,515 of record JASANG010000519.1, on the reverse strand, counting down.
AAGACACACTAACTTAACCAGTTTTCTTTCATTCGACCGCAATCTTTAACGTAAGATAAGCTAATATAAGACAGGTTACCTGCTCCCTTTTTGCTTAATTAGAGTTTATTCCTTTAAATATGCATTTCTACTGTGCGTAATAGCCTATGCGATATACATGTCTTTGTCAGTCAATGTAGGAACCGGGACATTAGACCTTTTAACTAAGCAGCTGGAAAAGCGGGCTACAGCGGGGATCGAACTCTCAGCCTACGGATCCTTAAGCGAACACTCTACCACTGCGCCACGTAGCCCGCCTGTCCAACTGCAATTTTGTCGACCGTATGCTACCAGCTAGCATACATACAGTGCACTGCACTATATTGCATGTGCACATAACGGACAAGCATGTCTCACATGCTTACATGCCCTTATTTTCAACAAGGTCGTCCCTTGACAATTTGCCATTGCGCTCACGGCGTAGCCCCCATGTCTGTCAAGGTAGGAACTGGGACATCAGAACTTTCAACTAAGCAGCTGCAAAAGCGGGCTTGAGCGGGGATCGAACTCTGAGCCCATGGATCCTTAAGCGAGCACTCTACCACTGCGCCACGTAGCCCGCCTGTCCAACTGCATTTTTCGTCGACTATATTTGTCGACCGTATGCTCCCAGGTAGCATACATAGAGTGCACTGCACTATATTGCATGTGCACATAACGGACAAGCATGTCTCACATGCTTACAGTCTTGATGAATAAACTTTCATCTGTCTGTCTGTCATTATTTAAATTACTAAAGCATGCTTACCTTTTCGCTGGCCATATACAATGTATTAAGTATAGTTCCTTGCTGAATATCAGTCAGGTAGATAATGAATTGAAGTAATGCAGCAATTCAGCAGTGAAGCCGACAACCACAATAGGTATTGAACGATTTAAGTGTAAATGGTAAACAAAACAATTATAAACTGTATGAATCAAATATATTTGCGCTTTCAAACAGCACCTATTGAAATCGATTTTCAATTCAAACAAATATTTTAACAATCAAACTGTAGGGCTAACCGACATAATTTTTGCTTAAATACGATTTATTTTCATAGAGCCGCACACTAGCTTAGTAATTCCAAGAAACATACGCGTTAAATTTTGATAATAGAATAATTAATTACAAAAGCAGGTAGAACCGAAATATTCATGAAAAATATATCGGATTGTTATTGCAAACACAAGAATTTCATGGACAGAAAGCACGCAAGATCTGTGCTGATTGCTGCGGCCCTTGCCCTTGCCCTAGAAAGACGGATAAATCATCTATATTGATGCTGCAGTTACATATTTTGGGCAATTTTAGCAAATGTATGTGTGACGGCTCTATTTCTAAATATCATTTTAAATTGGAATTTGGGCATACAGGAAGTACGTTGCATAGCATATCCTATAAACATTTCCAAGTTCTGTGGGTAGTTAAATTTAACCTCGTTTAGGAACAACCGTATTAAAATGCAGTATACCACTATTGCAGCATATATAAGAGTTGTACATTCGTGAAACTGTGTTGACATGTTATAATTCCGATTTAAATTTAGCCATTCATACTGCTAACGAAAACAGTATTATTAGATAAAATATGCTAGTATTTAGGTTACCTATACGCCCAACTGTTGAAAACTGCTGTACTGCAGTTATTTTATAGTAAAAAATTTCATTCGAACAAATAAATTTTTATACCCTCAGTAAACTTGAGGTTTATGTTTAGCTTTGGCATGATGAACTCATTCCTCAAGCACTGTAGCAGTAAACTTGGACTACTCTCAGATTGTATTTTTTGTTCTTTTTCTTCAAGACAAATTTTGTTATTCTTAAAAAGCAAAGGTCCAATTTGTCCACTGTTTTGCTTACTAAGCTAGGTTGGTTTTTCCAGCTGATAAATAATAGCGAACTTGGCACACAGTGTGCGCTGCATGGAGCTTCAAGATAGTAGTTACAGGGGATCTGGTGGTCGGTGTAAACCCAATCCATGTATAAAACTCGTTTTCCGCGCGCGATTTTTTAATAGTTTGGACGTACGTTAGTGCAAATCTGGAAGGTCTGGCGGTAGAGTCGCTTTTTGTCGGCTTTTTTACGGCTGAAATATCCGAAAATGTGAGTTCTTGGCACGTGGTAGTCTAAAATGAATTGTTTCGAATACGAGCGAATAATACGGCAACGTATAAAACATTAACGTAATCGACAATAATTTGACCCGCGCATCACGCAATTTTATGAAATTCCGGGACAACTCGAAAAGATCCAAAGTCAGTGTCAAATCCGGGTATAAACTGTGAGAAGTTGATTAGGTTGGGGTACGACGGTTTTTTATTCTGAGTGCTCAGCAGCTGAAAATGAGGAACGTTCCCAGGAGGTTTCGAACTTGGTCGACAGATTATCAGTCCAGAGCGCTAGCTACTGAGCCACGCCGCCTCACAATCAGCTACTGAGTTTTTCCTTTTTTGCCTTATAAGAACCTCAACATTATATACATGTATCGTGGTTCTTCCATGTTTCTACCGCTTCTGCATTGGCACTACAAATGCATTAGCGTTTTACCAACGTACAGCATCAGCATAAGGTTTTTACTTGCGTCCATGCATCCGCATATCACATTAACGGTCCAAATTCGGTAATTTCACCGCAGTTTTAACCAAACAAAACTAAACGCGACCTACTCCACGCAAACACTAAATTAAAGGTAGCTTTTTTGCAACAAAACACACGCAATTTCGCGTAAATACCGAGCCGTCGCTAGAAAACGCTATTTTGCGGGCCATACGCAATATTTCCGCTAGGACGCAATTCAAAGCCGTAATTCTGGATGAAAACTATGATAATTTGCACAATTTCGATTAGTTTACTAAAATACGTTGTCTTTGTTGTATACGTAATATCTCCGGTAACTAAATATGTCCGAATGCGCACTATAAGCTAGCTACGTTAATAATAGCAATTAGCCGGAAAACTGTAGGGAATTCTCGAAAAATTGGCCGACAATAGTTTTTTGTTCGACAGCCAATTATCATGGGTGTTAACCTCGCATTGGGTTTTTAAAATTTTGAGCCGTTTATTAGCTACAGCTAATTTGCATACGTAATTAATTAAGCCTAAATTATAACTTTCCACAATATTTCACTAATTATTACAGTTAGAAGCAATGTAATCTTAGCATTAAAGGGTTTTTGGGTGCGAGGAACCTGCGTAGACTGTTTACAAACCTACAAAACCGATAATTGAGCAGTTAGATAATAGATAATTTGCATATTAGCTTAATTGACAAGACAAAACTAGGGCTTTACATTATTCCAAAAATTATTAGGGTGGCTGAAGGGTTTTTGGGTGCGAGGGATTTGAGCAAATTGCTTACAAACCTTCAAAACCTTTAAATGAATAGTTAGCTAATAACTAATTTGCATATTACTTTAATTGCTTACGTGTGTTCGAGCTTCGCTCAATAAATGTAGTCCCACTACGACTGGTTTTAGCATTAAAGGTTTTTGGATGCGAGGAATCTGAATAGACTGTTTACAAACCTCCAAAACCGATAATTGAGTAGTTAGCTAGTAGGTAATTTGCATATTAGCACAGTTTATAAGAATAAATTACGACTTTTTACAATATTTCACTAATTATTAAGGTTAAAAAATCTAATTTCAGCACTAAACGGTTTTTATGTGCGAGGAATTTGAATAAATTGTTTACAAACCTCCAAAACCAATAAATGAATAGTTAAGTATTAGATAGGTATTTACTTTATCTGCTGTGTTTTAGATTTTCATAATCCACGGCAGCGCAATCTACCTTCGATGCTTTATTTTCGGCGATTGTCAAGGTTTATATTGTATAGGAATGAAAAATATCTTAATTTATGCCGACTAAAATTCACTACCGAAATTTTTAATTCCGGTAAAAAAATTTCCCGGAACCGGAACGTCAAAATTTGCCGGAACCGGAACAAAATAGGATTCAACGACCTAGGATGCAAGATTATCGAACTTCAGCCACAAACAGTTCGTGTAACCCCATGTTCTGACCGAATTCCTATCCAGTAAACGCACCTACAGCCGGCTGTCCTTGGTGAACAGCGAAGCAATACCCTCAGTGTACCACGAATATTTTCGACACTTACCGAGCCTTCAGAATGACCAGATTGCCTCCATCCAGAACATAATGACTGACTAATCGCTGTTACTAATGTGATTTTTTATTGTGTCGCAACTGTAAGTTTTGCTCGTCGTTTGAAGATCGTAAAACAGCGGTAAGAGAATAAGATTTGTGTCTGGTTTACTTTTCTGCAGTATGCACTTAAGTGTTTTTCCACGTTATTCTCGCATTCGTGTGGTAAAATGTGGTAAAGGCAAAATCACTTAAGTGTATTTACGCAAAATGAGCGTACGCGTTCTAAAAACACTCTTCTTATTAATAATGAGAAACCCAGTGCAGCTTAATTTGACCAAATATAAGTACCAAATCAAATTAATAGGCAGTAATATTTTTGCTTTGGGTCACTAATTTTCGAACTGAGGTCAGACACGTCCGACTTGAAATACGTAACTGCTGTTTGTGAAAAAGTAGATTTGCTGGAAAAATAAATATTAGTTTTGAAGGTTGCTAAATTAATGTGTGAAGAATTGGCGGTATATCTATATACGTATATATATATACCAGTCGGAGTAGAACTGCATGTCTGGAGCGAAGTTCGGACATACTTACTTCTTAATCAGTCTAGTTAAACATCCCAAGCTCATAAAGCACAAACGGACAGTTTGACCCATTTATTTTCCAATTAATCTAATATGCAACTTAGTTATAAGCTAACTATTCCTTGATCGGTTTTGGAGGTTTATAAATGTGAAGTAATTAAAAATAGAGATGTGTGGATACCAAAAGTGTTGTCGATACCGATACCGATTTTATAATAAAGGTATGCCGATGTCGATTCCAACTTTAGTACACCTTGCTTAATAAGCGGATAGAATACTACATTACGTTATAATGTGAAGGCTTAAACCGTGACCATCATAAACGAATACAATTTTATACGAACGGTTAATTTCAATTAATTTTTTCAAACACAAACTCAAGATACATAACAATTTTCCTGAGCAGATACACTATTAGCAGATACACTATTGTGCTCCCAGAAATGAAATTGGCAGCATTCCAACGTGCAAAAAGTATCGGCAAAGAATCGGCAATTTTTTAGAGTGCCGATGCCGATACTCGCGAAAAGTGCCGATTATTACCGATGCCAATGCCGATTCATCGGCACATCCCTATTTAAAAAGTCCTAATTTTCGCTTATTACTTAAGCTAATATATATGCACATTAGCTATTAATTAACTGTTCAGTTATCGGATTTTTAGGTTTATAAACAATTTATTCAGATTGTTCGCACCCAAAAATCCTTCGGTAACCCTTATAATCAGTGCCTGTTGCTATAAACTGCTTGAAATTTTAAAACCTCAATGCCACGTTAGAACCCCAGTATAACAAGCTTTCAAACAAAAACGTTTATCAAAATCTGTTTAGCAGTTCCTGAGAGATACTTGTGGACGGGCGGGCGAGCATGCTTCTTTTGACCCCCGTGTACAAAATAAAACGCTTCGAGTCTACATAGCGTCGATTATTGCCAATACCGATTAATCGGCACATCCCTACTACAAGCACGTTGCTTTTGCTATACATGTATAGGCTTTAATATGATGCGTATACATTATATGTACATGTATTTATTATACAAACGTCATTTTGCACTTTATATATTTGGCCATCGGCCAGAAAGCGATACGTGTCTTTATTTAAACTCATCGAGAGTGTGGTTAAAAGTGTGTAAAAACATCGCATATAAATGAAACGCTCGTTAGCGACTCTGAGTTTAATTTTTTGTTAAATAATTTGTTCGTATTTGTGCATAGGTGTCTTTTGTTTATAAAGTAAAGAGTAGATTTTGAACATTTACTATTTGTATATTAGTTGTTGTTATATATAAATCGTAAATACAGTCAGAACCAAAATCCAACAGCTGTCACAGCTAATTTTCTTCTATAATTTATACTTATGCTATTAAAATTGCGTTTGGCTTCTTGTTCGTTAGCATTTTTAACTATTATTCCTTGATATGTTTCTGGTCGCAAACATTAACATTGCATTTATAAATCGATTTTGTGTTAACATTTTGCAATTATATGCGTACGTTTCTATTGGATGCGTTTTTAAAAACCATAAAAATCGATTGATTCATTTGTTTGAATGTATACAGATAATATATATGCATACATGAAGGTGTACGTTTATTTTCTATGCATTTTATGTGAACAATTAATTGAATTCGCATATGTATATATTAGGTGTGTGAATAATTGTCTCCATAATCGAGTGTATATAAATATGAATTTCTTTGTTCTGATTTCATTTGTGATGCGAAATTTTTTCACGCTCGTGTTTAATAGCTGTGAGGACACCGTTAATCCATCTTTAAAATGAATAACACTTGGCGCGCTGCGGGAAATTTTTATAACATTTTCTACTAAAGTAGCTGAACAGCTCATATTTTAGGCAACAGCTTATGCAATTTTCATTGCTGCAACCAGGGGAGACAGTACCCGGCACACCCCTCTCCAAACTGTTTCTATTACCGTTCTTGAATATTTCATCTAGGGTGAGTTACATTATCTTAAGTAAAATTGTAAGCCAGCGAGTATATCGAACGAAAAAATTTGTTGGCGTTTAGCAGCCTGGTGGTTATTGTAAGGCCTGTGTAGTGTAAGCCATTGAAAAAATGCGGAAGCCAGACGTATTTCAAAATTTCGGCAGTTTTTGTTTTATCCAGTTAGGGTTGGGGCTCTCAAATGGGTTTAAGGGGGGTGGCCGCTCCGGTCCTACATTCGAAGCGTTGAAAAAGCTTGTTCTGCAGATGCTGAAGTTGCTGGATTGACCAAATACAGCTTAATCATTCTGCAACTTCATACGTCAGTACATCCGCTATGCAAGAAGCAACCGGAGTTCTGGTTTCGGTTCTGGCAATATTTGACGTTTCGGATCTGGCAATATTTGACCTTCCGGCTCCGTTTCTGGTAAATTTTTACCGGAATTCAAAATTCCGGTATTAAATTTTGATCGGTGGAAATTGAGGTATTTTACTAAAAAATGAAGATAAAAATTAAGTTAATTTTATTCGTATAGTATATAATAAACCTTGACAATCGCCGAAAATAAACCGTTGAAGGTAGATTGCGGTTCCGTGGATTATGCAAACCCTAAAATACGGCAGATAAAGTGAATACCTATCGCCAACTAAGGGTTCTTTCACTAATAATATTGTAAAAAAAGAAAGTTAAGGTGAATTTTTCGATGGCATGTATTTTTCATTTTCCGGTTCCGTTTCCGGTAATTTATTTAAATTGCGGTTCCGGTAAATTGTAGTTCCGGTTCCACCCTGAGGTTGTGTTTCAATAATCTTAAGCTCAAACTGATTAATTTCCTCGCTAAACCCGCTATTCCTTGCTATTCCTTTTGCGGTAATACGTTTTTCCAATCTAATATCCAATTTCCGTTTCAGGTATTTTGATCACTATCTGTACGTTTATGTGTACACCCTGATTTCGATATTGTTACCGATATCTGTGTGTTCAGTGTATATTACGTATTTTGCTGTTAGTCTAAACCGTACAAACTTGATAACGGATTTAATGCGTTGGTGGAAAAGGTATTCGACAGTTTGGTATTGTGAGCTCTGGGCAATTGGGGGGCTGTGACCTCCAAGCTGAATATTGCTGGGCTGTGCCTACCTAATCTGAACATTGGCAGCAAGTGCCCCACTGCCCCCCTCTTCCGGCGCCTATGCTACAGGGAGTGTAAACTCTACGTTTCGGCACGTAATTCTCAGTTTTAGTTGGTCTCAGGCAGGGTGCAACCGGAATTACAATTTACCGGAACCGGAATTTGAAAATTTTACCGGAACCGGAAAATGGAAAATGCATTTCACCAAAAATTTCATTTTAATCGTATTTTTTGCTCTATTATTTGTGAAACAACCTTAGTCGAACACAGGTATTTATTTTATTTGTTGTATTTTAGATTTTCGTCGTCGACTGAAGTGAAATCCACCATCAACGGCTTATATTCTGAGTACAAGTGGCTTTCAACAGAGATTCTTAAACGGCCAAATTATAACACCGGAATTTTTAAATTCGGTAAAAATTTACCGGAACCGGAACCGGAAGGTGAAAAAATGCCGGAACCGGAATTCCGGTTGCACCCTGGTCTCAGGCAATTTTTTCGCGGCTGAAAATGGACTATTAACAATACTTTGTAGCATAGTTGCAATCGGAAGCACATTTTGTCGGGAACGGAATCGGAATCAAATTTTTCGTGTGTACTGGAATCGGAATCGGATTTTAAGTTTTAGTAATTCGAGCACTGGATCAGCTTGGTCTTCATTTTAACTGCAATTAAGCAGTTTTAGCATTTCAAAACTTTAAAAATGAAGTTAACGAAGTCCTATGAAACCATAAACAACAGGGCCCAGATTTTATGAAAATTACCAATTTTATGGAGTGCCGTTGTCATTTCAGCAAGGATACTGTTGAATCAATTATATATATCGAGCGATATTTGAAAATTTGCGGGGCTTACACCACTGCTTGCTTTTATGAAATAGAATTGTAAGATATTGTTATTCGTTTAAAGAGGGAATGCGCGAAAACCGCGACATTTTAACACACATAAAGAAAATTTTGTAAAAAAATAGAAATGTCAGAAAATGGTGGTAAATTTAGAAAATGGTGGTAAATTTAGAAAATGGTGGTAAATTTTTGCTCGTTCGAAAGATTAAAGCCTGGTGAATACGGTTTTCCGAATATGGAATATGGCTTTGCAATTAAATAGAAAATTATGGACTAAAACATCAAATATTGATCCCCGCGGAATTTTTTTATGTCCACAAATTTTACAACTAATGGTAGGTTTTCCTGCAATGTGGTTTTTTGTGGACGTATACATTGACATAGGCTTCCAAACTAGAGCCCAAGCAGAGATTCGTTTATTCATCTGTCTTTGGCTCATCTCAAAAAGTAGGTAAACACTTAGCGGTTTGTGAAAAGTTTTATTTTATAACAGCGACTGCACTTTGTTCTAAAATACAAAATAATAATGAAAGTGTACTAGTGATATATTGCATCAAAAGTGGCAGTTTGAGGGATAGAATCAACGCTATATCTTGTGCTGTAATTCGAATCGTATGATTCGGGGGGTCATTTATAATCAACCCCCGGTTGCTTGCATTTTGAAATTTTTTGCATATTTGAGCCTCTGATGACATTCCCTGATCATTCCATGCCCAAAGCTGACTTTTTGAAAAATTCGATTTTTAACGCCACAAGTTCAGTTACTTGGGACCTAAGAATCATTTTTTGGCTCTGTAAAACTAAACCACAATCAATTATTGATAAGTTGACTGACTCATCGAAAACCATTTAATAGACAAATGATGCAAAATTTTTATGCAACATATCACAACAAGTATGCCTAATATTAAAATATGGAAATTCCGATTCCGATTGATTGTGCAATCGGAATCGGAACTCGTTTTGAATCGGAATTCTAATCGGAATCAGAATTCCGATTGCACCCTGCTTGGGACCCAAAATTTATTTTTCGATAAGTTGGACAACTTATATATCATTTGACGCAGTTTGCAGACCTGCGTCGAGTGGTGTTAAACTTTCTACAATCAGAGGTCTGCTTAACGGGTTGTTGTCAAATAACTGATTTGGCGTGCTGCCAACGTTCATGGTTCGACGACAAATTTACTTATTTTGACAATAACTCGTTATTCAGATGTTTGATTGGGAAACAACAATATTTGTCTTAGCTCCGCAACCTGTGTCAAATGGTATGTATACATATAATTTGTCTAATTTTTCGAACATATATTGGGTGTGAAGCTAGACGTATAATTGTATTAAATCACGGTAAAAGCAAGGTTGTGCCCTAATGGCCGGCGCCACTGTCGACGAAACCTGATGAGCGAACCTCACAAGATGATATTTAGTTTTACATTGAATCTCGTGGCAAAGCTTCATTTCTGATAAATATTTATATGCTGCAATTTTCGCTTTTTTCGAACATATATTGTGTCCTGATTGACATCACACGGTCATTATTAATGTGTTGCATGAAAAATAGTTACATGTACGTAATCTAAAAACGTTATTTTGTATCTTATTTAGTTGCAAATTATATTTAAGAATCGTTAAATATTTTTTCATTTTTCTCCATTTTCTCCATCCCCCTCGGAAAATAATGGAAAAAATGAAAAAAAAAACATTTTTTCTTGGTAATTTTTTCCGGCCAACAACCCTGTTTTGACTACTGGTTTTTATGCTGGCCTGATCGGATGCATGTTTTATATACGGGCATACTTTTACCCTCTTTGCGTTTTTGATCAGAAAGCTTATTGCTCCTTGCGTAACATAAAGCACACAATTCACCACCTTTTAAGGTATTGCACTTTGTTAACGAGTCTGTGGTTAAGTATTTTATTGCACGTAAACCGCATTCTTTTTATTTGCAAAAAATGACAATTTGCATAAAAGGTTAGAAAAAGGCACAGCGCTAAAACTGTTTAAAACGAAGACGTTGGAACGCACCAGCACATTTTATGCCATGTTCGGCGGGGGCAGTAAACTGAGACCAAGATCGTCTCATTTGGTACACCCGTCAAAAAATCCGGGAGCATCAAAATGTCGCGTTTTTCTCGCATCTCTTCTGAAGGTGAAACTTAAAGTTTTCAATTGCAGTCACAGTTTGGTAATCAGCGGGATAATCTACTCTGTTTGAGGTTCTTCAAATAACAACTGAGAATACTTACAATGAAAAAACAGATTTGTAAACGAATGCAACAACAGGCAAAATCCAAGTTCAATCACCTTAAAAACTCACAACCGAAATATCAGAATTCCGGCATCTTGATAGCAGCCAGTCGGAACCGGAACTCAATTTTTATCTGAAAAAACATCGCGTTTACCTAAACAACAAGAAATTCTCCGTTTTTGGCGAATTCGAAAAATAGGTTTCGGTTTAATAAAGGAAAACGTTGGTGCGTGGGGTTTTAGTTTTTTTCCATATTCATGTTTCCGTACCGTATTTATTATAAGAGAACGATAAAAAATTAGATAGATCAGCCTTATGCACTATGTTTAAGTAGGTATATACACGTATTACGTTTAGATTTTTGATATATACATGCTGTTGCCTATCTGGATTAAATTATAAGTTTATGTAGTAAACTTATTATATATCCAAGTAAATTATCGTAGACTGCACGAGCAGTGTTCGTTTGAAGATTAACTTAAACCTAATTACTAGAATGAAGCCGCCACGTGCAATGCGATTCACTCTAGCAATGCTGCTATGTTACGCATTGCCTCCGGTTTTCACGCTAAGCATACTAGATTCAGCGTTGTCAGCTGTCAGTTGGAATTCGTCTGAAGGTACAATAAATTACGATATGTGTATATATTGTATATATTAGAGTAAAACCAGATAACCATATCCCGTTTAATATCCGGCAAAAAACTTATATTCATACGTATTAGGTTCCTATATAAGGTATAAAACCACCGGATACAGAATATTTACGATTATGGTACCGAATATTAAAAACTTGCGATTGCATTTCAGACAAGTCAACAAGCTCAAGTTTTTCATACTGAAGTTAATTGAAACATCTCAGCTAGCAATTAATTTAATTTCAATGAACGTATACTTTAACTTTTGTGCCTCTAGATGGTACATCCGGTTAGCATCCTGTTTGGGTTTCGGTAAAATATATAATATCCAGCTTCGGTATCCGGTAAATTCATATCCGGTCGCACGCGGCCCATACAAATAAGCTATTTAAAGAAGTGCTACAACTTTCCGAAAAATGATTTAGTTTGTTCCAACTAAATTTGGGGAACACAAATATATTATATACTTGAGTGTTTTTGAACCTTGCTGGATTCGGCTGTTTCAGATAGTGTTTCATCGCTAACGATTAAAAACCAACCTGAAGAAACGTTAAACGTTGAAACAGGTCAGCACAATTCAAGCAACAGTGACACAAGTATGCTTCCGGCGGTTGCTAACAGAGAATATAAACCAGCAGTTTTTGACACGATTGCGCATGGAAATGCTACCCGCAACCAGTCAAATCAATATAAAAGTGAAATCGGTCTAGGTGTGTGGGGAGGATTAGCGGATTGTTATAGCTTGCAATTTCTTTTGCAATTGTTTGAATATGGTAGTAGAATTTTTGTATCGCAGTTGTCTGAACTGAACTGTTAACGTATATGAACCCAACGCAGGATTTTGTTTGGAAAGGAGAGCAAGTGCAGGGTGGTAGGCAATGGACATGGAAATGTTAGTTGGGGTTACATTCTTGGGTGGCCCTCTGTGAAAGCTCTTATCATGCTAGATAAGGCTCTCCAATTTGAAGATGTTTAGCAAAAGCACTGGTAGACAGTAAAAATAATTATAAATAGTGACAAAATTTCGGCATTCAAGAGGTTCAAACAGGTCTTCATTTGCCGTATTGTCAAGTGAAAACTGTTTGGATGTGGATTGACAATCTATTCGAAATCTATTTCATGAAGGTTATATACGCTTTCTGTAACAGTTTTGTTTATAGGGGCTTAACGCACTATATAGTAAAGCAGCTTACATTTATATCATTTGCTAGGAAAAGTTTTATATATTCATGTTTTTTTGTTTATTACTATTTTCAGGCAACCAAGCGTTGTTTTCAATCGTTTCTATGGCTAAATTAAAACGAAAGCTAAAACGAAAAGAACCACATTGCGTAATGCGTGGTCAGTGTAATTACGATGACGCGCGAAACACATATCAAAACTGTAACTACACTGGACCGCCGCAAAAATTGGCTGACAGCCGTGCGAAAGCGACAGTTAGACGTTTGTGTCCTCAGTTACTAAAAGGTTTGTTGTAATGTGGAGCAGGACGTTAATTGTTTTAGGTTTAGATTGTTTGTTTTTCACAACATTTTCGACGTTTTTATAGCACTGTGGAGCTAAAGCGGTTTCCGGTTTAAAACGCAATTGCTTAAGATGGGTATTGTGCTGACGTCTAGTGAGTTTGTTTATGATGGGTATTATGCTGATGTCTAGTGAGTGGTATCTAGTCTGAAGCTTAAGTGCTTATAGTCGCGAGTTAATTTCAGAATTTGGTGATGACACACCGCTGTGTTGCGATTCCGATCAAGTTAACGCATTGGAAAAGAACTTGGCTCTTCCTGAACAATTCTTTTCGAGGTGTCCATCTTGTTTTGCAAATTTCGCAAATCTGTGGTGTCAGTCCGCATGTAGTCCCATACAATCGACATTCACTAGGGTAACTAGTAGCATCTAATCTCATATATACTTTATTGAGCGAAGCGAAACTCCGCGCGAAGCTCGGAGTTTCGCGAAGCGTTTTATGTTTTGTACTTGGGGGTCGAAAGGTGGATGTCCGTTCGTCCGAAAAGAATCTCAGGAACGGCTGAACCGATTTTGATAAACTTTTTTTGTTTGAAAGCCAATTATCCTGGGGTGTTAACCTCGCATTGGGGTTATAAAATTTTAAGCCGTTTATTAGCTACAGGCTAATTTGCATAATTAATTAAGCCTAAATTAGGACTTTTTACAATATTTCACTAATTATTAAGGTTAAAAGCAATATAATTTCAGCCCTAAAGGGTTTTTAGGTGCGAGGAATTTGAATAAATAGTTTACAAACATTCATAACCGATAATTGAATAGTTAGCTAATAGCTAATTTGCATATTAGCTTAATTGACAAGACAAGACTAGGACTGTTTAAATTATTTCAATAATTATTAGGGTTTACTGAAGGTTTTTGGGTGCGAGGAATCTGAATAAATTGTTTACAAACCTCCAAAACCGATAATTGAATAGTTAGCTAATAACTAATTTGCATATTAGCTTAATTGACAAAACAAAATTAGGACTTTTTAAATTATTCCAAAAATTATTACAGTGACTGAAGGATTTTTGGGTGCGAGGAATCTGAGGAAATTGCTTACCAACCTCCAAAACCGATAAATGAATAGTTAGCTAACAACTAATTTGCATATTACCTTAATTGCTTTCGTGCGTTTGAGCTTCGCTCAATAAATGTAGTCCCACTACGACTGGTTTATAATCTTTTTAGTGTACCAAACTCGAGCCACCTAAAATTCAATCATTAAAAGCAACCACCTGATACGCGTGTTATTTATTCTGCAAATTAATTACAATTACATTATATCAACTTAGCTAAAACAAAGGCACGAGTCTGATTAGGGCTAAAAAACTCCAGCATCAAAGCGTAAATGATTATTTACTGGGTTATCCATTGACATAAACATTTTTATCTTGATAAGTGTATGGTTGAGCGCTCACGCGAACTTTTTCAGCGAAGAAACATACTTGGTGGTAATTTCCACAATGCGTTTAATTTTGTAATTTTTCAGGTAACAAAAATTCAGCTATCTACGAAAACTCGTCGTCACTATGTGGCTGGCATTGAATACTATGTTATGCGCGACTTTATCGAAGGCGCATTTCAATCGTGTCGTAACGTTCAGTATCCTGGCTCTAATCAACGGGCGATTGCACTAATGTGTGGAACCGCTGGCGACAATTGCGATATTCCTTCGTGGTTACAGTTCCTCGGTGATTTGTCTATCAATCAATATGTACCGTTTAATATCGATTTCAAACTAGCAAACCAAACAAAATTTAGGCCAGAACCAATGGTTGTCGCAGTTGAACCAAGTAATGTGGTTGGTGAAGCGATTCACGCATTCGATGGTTTTGGCAGCGGCAGCGGTAAGCCTGGTGTCGCTGAAAACGCTCACGGTGGAATGGGCGCCGAAGGTAATGATTATGACTATGATTATTCTGATGACTATGATACTCAGAAAAACCATTTAGTGCGTAAGCGAGAAGTTTACCAAGAGCAAGAATCCGGCGGTGTTAAGGTAACAGATAAGCCGCTTCCGCCGCATAGTAGCCTCTCAGGTGCTCGTTCAAATCGGAATCAGTTAAAACGGATTGATATTGCTACCGGTGATCCGGTTCCACAAGCACATAACAGTGATCAACCAGGTACTGAAGACGATTTCTTGTATCCGATGGCGTCATCAATTGTTCCATGTCATGAAGCACCCGCTGATAATGCTCTTGCGTGCTCGTGTCAAGACTGCGAGTCTGCTTGTCTTGCTGTGTCACCGTATCCTGTTGAACCGAACTCTCGATGCTTTGTTGGACGTATGGAATGTCTCGTGTTCGCGTCGTTGGTCGCATTTGGATTGATTTGCATTGCTATTCTTGCGACTGCTGCGGCGTATTGTTTGTTGTTCGACGACTCTGTTGATATTGTTGTTGATCCTACAGATATCGAATATCCATCGTCGCCGTTGAGTGGGATCGAACGCAGCAAATGCAACATCAACATCATACGTAGCGGTCGACGAAAAATGTCCAACGATGACGAGGACGGTAATGACTCTGATAACCGCAGAGGAAACATGTGGCAAGTAGCCGGATATTGGCTGGAATATCGTTTGGAACGACTTTTCACTCGATGGGGTAAGTGTGCCGGTCTATTTATCAATGCTCGTATGGTTGGTTGTTTGATAACGCAAAAAATTGACGGCTTATTTCTCTTAAAAGTATGTGAAGGCTTATATGTAACTTCAAAGTAAACGTACTTTTTTCAATTTTTAATTTGTTACTGTTATTTCTAGGTGTACTATGTACGCGACGTCCAGTGTTTGTGTTTAGCGTTGGACTTTTGGTCAGTGTTTTGTGTTCGACTGGACTGTATTTCATGCAGGTGACTACAGATCCCGTCAAATTGTGGTCATCTCCGTATAGCCAGGGTCGACAAGATAAAGATTTCTTTGACAATAATTTCAGGTAAAACTGGTATAAGTTTTGAAAAAAGTATCGGGTTATGAATGCTACGATGGAAAAGCTGAGTTATTTTTTACTTTAAACGTATGTAGTTTTATCTGCGTATTTCTTGACATTTACATTCTACTTTTTTGTTTGTTTTAGTCCATTTTATCGGACGGAACAAGTGATTATTGTACCTAATGATCGTTCGCCATTGATTAAACCTGACCTTAAGACAGGGCAACCAACGCAGTGGGGCCCAGTATATAGGAAAACATTTCTTCACGAGGTTTGTTTGTTACCTATTAAGTATGCTTATTTATTCAGTTTTATTTATGTCTTTTAACTTTGTCTTTTACTTGGGTTAACTTTGCATGCCGCTGTTATTAAGCAACCCAGTGTCTGCAATTTTATAGTATTGCGTTTCCAATAATAATTTCGGGATTTGAATTTGCGAACCGAACCCTTTTGTGTATGTTTGGGTTCACCCATTTTTAACACTCAGTGAGTGGTCACAAAAGCAAAAACTGGTAGGTTTATGTTTAACGGTTATGTTGTACTGGAAGTTTTGTGAAAGATTTCTGAACTGGAGAAGTAGCCGAAGTTGGTTTAAGCGATATGTAGTTGCTTGTATTCTGCTAACTACCCATCCCATCGTCATCAGGGACAATGATACTTTTGGTGCCATAACGGTAGTTTAAGCTTGTTACCAAGCAAGCGTAACCGTAGTTAAAAATGTAGCTTAAAATCTAAACCTATTCTATTGCAGTCCCTTCAGAAAACAGGATGATCATTAAAGTAACATGGGTCGTCCGTAAAAGTATACTAGCGCAGCACTGTATCACTGTACAATTTGAAGGTAATCCTAGTAGACGTCTTTGCAATACGGATTGTTTGGTTATTTTCAATTAAATTATAGATCTGATAATTTAGGTGCTTAAATTATAAATCTGATAATTTAGGTGCTTAAATTTCAAAGCGCAATAACTGATATCGTTGCACCATTGACTGATAACAAGCGCGATTCTATCGTCAACAGCGTAACCAGTGATGCTGAAGCGTTTATGACAACTGCTTCATCTGTGATTGATCTGAAATCAGTTCGGTTGTCCGATATTTGCTATAAACCACTCGAACCCGACAACAATCAATGTGCAGTGTTTAGTGTGTTGCAGTATTTTCAAAATGATGCCGCTGGTTTGGATGCTGAATACAAACAGTTTGACGTGTTCACTGAAGAAGATTATACAACGCACTTATCGTCGTGTGCTCTGTAAGTAGAAGGAGAAGCGGCCGTATATTCGGCTCCGGGTTAGTAAGATATTAGCGGTTGTGGTCCCGAATATCATAAAACCGGTTTTGATATGTTTCAATAATAGACAGAAAAATTGTTGCAACCACGTTCTCGGGCTAATCAATCAACAAGCTTGAGTTTTTGGCTTTTAAGTAAAAGTAAAATGCAAAATTGAAGCAAACATTTAATTTTAATTTGCTAAACATATAGTTTTATGCTACTCAAAAATAACCAACAGTATACAAACTTGAATGCTATATCCAGTAAAGTTATATTAGGTGGCTACACGCTACCTAGCTTTGGATTGTTGAGCTTGAGTTTGTGTGCCAATACTCAACATACGTACAAGCTGTCGTTGATGTTTGTATTTCTTGAACTGTAGTGTTACTCTCAAATTTTGTTTTAAGGAGCCCAACACAGGTGTCGAGTGGGAAATTAAAACGTTCCTGTTTGTCGTCGTTTGGTGCTCCTGTTTTTCCATATATTGTTTTCGGTGGCGTTAACGGTGAGTTTGTCATACGAGAATGAATATGCAATTGCAACCTCATGCTTGACTGGCACTGTACAAAGCAACAATAATGGAATAAGGAAGGATACTAATATTGAAAGTCTAGATCCATCATAAATGTCAATATTCGTTCAATTGTTCGCATTCGATCTACGCTGCCAGGTTCTAATGTTTCTCTGAATGCTAACAATGTTTTGTTAAATGTTAAACCGAAACCGGATATTCGATTGCATCGTTTTTGTAAAATCTAATCAAGAACTTTGGGTCTGTTGGGCAGTATATGAAGATTGAACAGGAGATGGCAGTGTAATGGGCTTTCGCAAGCCTGTACATTTTATATATCATCTTCTCCTTTATCTATCTATGTACGATCTTAGCTCGTGTTCTGTTGGTAGAAATCCAGAGTATATTATCTAACAACTCATTGTATTTTAGGGTCAGACTATTCCAATGCAACATCGTTGGTACTTACCGTGATAGTTAATAACCATGCGGATCCTGAACTCAATCGCAAGGCTGTAACATGGGAACAAGCGTAAGCTATTCAATTTTGGTATTTTCGCAATTAACGAATGTTATAACGCGAATCTTTTAATGCTAAATTATAACAGATTTTCGTTGATAATCGCTGACATTAACCGGACATTGTAGATTTTCTCTCATTCGAAAAAGTAACTATTTGGCTTTGTGTAATACCCAACACAACAGTCTGAACGTTTTGATAGCAACGAAACATATTGATGGTATAGTTCTGAACCATACATTACTATGCGTACATACTGTTCAATTTTTATATCCTATTTCAGATTCGTTGATTTTGTGTTGTCTTACCGTAATCCTTACTTCAAAGTCTATTTCAAAGCTGAGGTATGCTTTTTGTCGAATGAGTTTATTTGCGCTGGTTTATATAACCATTTTCAGATTGTCCGAACTTCTTATTGCTTCGGGTGGCGGGCGGAGTTGGTTCACCACGCTTCATCAGCAGTGTCGTTGTATTCAGCGTTACTGTGTTCTTATTGACTGCTTTCAGTCACAGTCACACTCCGTACTACTTAAACTTTAAAAATAACTTAAACATAAACAATAAGACTATTTAAACAACATTTCAACTTTCTTATTGCAGCGATCAATTCAAGATGAAATCGATCGAGGAAGCAAATCGGACATGAGCACGGTTGTCATTAGTTATATGGTCATGTTTTTCTACATTTCGTTTGCGCTCGGGCAGTATTCTGTACACAATAACAATTTGTGCTATCTTCTAGTAAGTTTGAAAATTGATATCACAATAATTAGTCAAAATGTCACAGAAAAAGTGGAAATATTAATGCTACCTAAATTTTGCTGAAAAGAACTATAGAAAGTTTGAAATGAACTGTAGACTGTTAGTGTTACATCAGTTTGTCAGGAAAGAATCGCATCTAAGCTGCTGATATATAGTGCATTTTATACTGTCAGCCATGATTTTGTTTGACATATATCGTGGATATCCTATCACTGCCACCGGAACCGGGAATTTAAAAAATACCGAGAACGGAACCGGAACCGGAAAATGAAATATACATGGCACCGAAAAAGTCATTTTAATAATTTTTTTTGCAATATTATTGTTGAAATAATGGACATAAGAATTCACTTTATCTGCTGTATTTTAGATTTTCATAATCCACGGAAGCTCAATCTACCTTCAACTGTTTATATTTTCGGTGATTGTCAAGGTTTATATACTATATGAATGAAATTACTTAATTTTTGTCGTTATTATTTAGTAAAATACCTTAATTCCCACCGACCAAAATTTAATACCGGAATTGTTAATTCCGGTAAAAATTTACTGGAATCGGAAGGTTAAAAATTGCCGGAACCGGAACTCCTGTTGCACCCTGACTGCCATATATGCTCGAACTGTACTTTTACGTATGCTACTTTGGTGTTTCAGGTCAATTCGAAAATAATTCTTGGACTTACCGGTGTCGTTATTGTTATGCTTTCTGTTGTCTCCTCCGTTGGTATATACTCGTATTTTGGCATTCCTGCAACACTGATTATTGTCGAAGTGGTACCCTTTTTAGTTTTGGCCGTTGGTGTTGATAACATTTTTATTATCGTACAAGCGTATCAGGTATGCATTAAAAATTTTCTTTTGTTCGTAACTATTGATGAGTTTCTTAATGCTTGTTGTGTATTGGTAAACTTGAATCGCGCCGGATTGTCTAAGCGTGTCGCATCCAGTTTGTCAAACAGTAAAGCGCCATCTTTACTCTGTTAGTTGCAAGGTATAAACTATCGTTTTCATGTGTATTCGGCGAAACTGTTTACTGCGTTTACGTCTTAAACACAAATCTGCTGTCGTGAGGCGATAAAGCCTGATATTTTGGTATGCGTTTTAGTGCGAAAAACACTACAAAGACGAAAGCGTTGAGGACCGCATTGGTCGTATTAGTGGTGAAGTGATTCCGAGCATGTTGATTTCAAGCTGTTCCGAAGTGTTCTGCTTTTTCTTGGGTACATATGTACCTTAATTTCACTGCCGTGTGTCTTATTTTGCCGGTTTCTTTGTGTGTTGTGTTTTATTTTCAAAATAGCCCATTAAATTATATAAGTTAGAATGCAGCTAAAACTGCAGCAGCAGTAAAGTGTTTGGCACCAGTTACAGTTTTTTTCGTGTTTATGCAGGATTTGTGTTATATTATTGTTTCAGGAGCATTATGTTATATTATCATTGTTTCAGGAGCATTATCAACAATGCCTGCCGTAAAAATATTTTCACTGTACGCGGCGATGGCAATTTTATTTGATTTTTTCTTGCAAATTACCTGTTTTCTTGCGTTGTTCACAATGGACGTCCGTCGGCAAGAGGTGTGTTAACTACAGCTTGAATTATTGTTGCACTATTTCACGCTCGGTTTGTCTGTCTCACCTCAGCTAGTTGTGTTTTCAACAATAAGGAGTACTGAATTGACGGTTTTTGGTGTGGTTTCATTTGTTGTTGGTTGATGACGCAATATTTTTCTAAATTATTTAACTGATAGGTTGAAACTGCTGTGATATGAGCGTTGTGTTTTGTTTGTTCGGTACTTTTAACAGGACACGAGAAATTCTTATTATATGTAGCTAAACACTTTTGTATATGATCTGATTAATTTAATTACGTTTGTTTGGTGTTTTAGAGTGGTCGTCTGGAAGTGGCCTGCTGTGTGCGACTTGAGCCAAAGATTGTAGAAAATGCAGACGGCAGTGCATTGCGGACGTTTGTTCGAGACTATTTTTCACCGGTGTTACTGACAAAGCCAATTCGTCTGGCTGTGGTGAGTTTCGTTTGCGCAGAGCATGAATACTGTTTGTAAATGTGACTTTGATGTTTCTAGGTTTAGTCCATTGGGCGTTTAGAGTTCTAACATGAGCACAATCTCATTAAAAATCATCGAATGCTGTTCACAAAAGGTAATAATGTGATCTGAAACAAGATAAAATATATAAAGTATGTGTGACGCTTTATAATATACTTATTTTATTTATATACTAATTTATTTTCATTGTTTATCTTTCAGTTCTTAATCTTTACGGCTTGGGTGTTTACGTCGATAGCAGTAATCAACAAAGTTCCGATCGGATTGGATCAAAAATTGGCAATGCCAGAGGTATTTTCTTATTATAGTCTGTTTCGACACTTTTGGTTTCATTATGACGTACTAACAATTTACAGAACGCTTCGTATGTAAACTAATCTACCGTTGTGCTAAGCCAGTTGATATCATGGGTATGTCGGTGTGTCTTCTAGAATACTGTGTGTCGATTTTGTCATTTTAAGGATTCATACGTCCTACGGTACTTTGAAGCGATGGAGAAATATTTGAACGTTGGGCCACCGGTGTATTTTGTTGTGGACGGCGAGCTTGACTACAGCAATGTTGAAATCCAAAACGCTATTTGCGGCAGCAGTGGTTGTAACCAAGACTCGTTATATGGTCAAATTTATAACGCTGCGCATTACAGTGACAGGTATGTGTAATTTTGCTGCTTTAAGTTCTCGAATTAAATAATAACAAAAATTGTTTTGATCAGTTAGATAACGGTTTGAGTGAAGTTGTTTTCGCATTTTCTCTTGACTATATTTTTCACATGAGGGCTTTCCGAGACGGTAATAGAAGATTCTTACGAAAAGAACGCGTGCATTCTGTTTCTTGCTAGTTTATGATGATATTTTTTTGAAGATGCGTCCACTAGCGACATATACAGCTTGATTTCCACACTTACCACTGATGCGGAAAATATGTTAGCGTTGCAAACATTGCAACCACATCGACTAGTTTTGCTTATTTGCTATTTTGTATTTAGATCGTTTATTGGTCATCCGGTGACTAGTTGGCTTGATGATTATTTTGACTGGCTACGACCTATTGGGAGTACACCGTGTTGTCGAGTGATGAAAGATGATAATACAACATTCTGCCCCTCGAGTACGTTTTATTTTTGAATGAAGGTTTTTCTATCGTGCAGTTCTAAGTTAAGTGGCACCATATTGCGCCCTTCATGGGAATTTTGGTGCTGATGTGTTGTTGGTCGTCAAACGACAACGTACCTATTTGTGCACTCTTCCTCCAGTAATGATTCACGGCAGAAATTTCATGGTGAATGCTAAGATGAAACTATTTTATTTAAGGTTTAAACTACACCGTTTCTATTTTATTATGATTATGAGAGATTTTCTATGGCCGCGGTTTCAGGTTTTTCTGGCGATTGCAAATCTTGCGACGTACAGTTTAGTAGAGGACGGCCGTTGCGAAAATGGTTCTACGATTACATTGATGATTTTTTAGTTGACAACCCTAATATGAAGTGTTCAAAAGGGTAATATTAACTTGTGTTTAATTTTCTGATATTGATTGCTAACGCTTTTAACATGGGAAGTCATGTCAATTTGCTATTAGTACAAACCTAGTTAATTAGCACCATGTCGTACCTTCACTAAAAGTTAAGTTGTGCTAAAAATAAAGACGACTATGTCAATTTTGCTTTGTCAATAATCTGCAAAGTGTTGTCACAGATTTCGTTTTTCGAATGTTTTGTGAAGTTTTCGAATTTTGTTAAAATGTTACAGAACAATATTTTTGCTTTTACTGACCATGGTTGCTTAGTGATATCGAATTTCAGAGGACATGCTGCGTATGGTCAAGCTTTATCTTTTGATCATGATAAAAGTCACATTAGAGGTACACTAATCTTTTGTTTTTATGTTTATATCAGCATATGTCTTGGATTACAAGCTATCCATCAATTTTATTATTGTCGGCTTCACTTAGGTAAAAGATCGACAGAATTTATGGAAACTGAAAAAGGTTTAGAATGGTGTGTTTACTAAACGCTTCTCAAAATTCTATATTCGAGTTATTATAAACGTTAGAATTCATAATTATTTTGATTTTTATTGTTACAGCGTCGTATTTCATGACGTATCATACAGTATTAAAAACATCGAATGATTTTATTCGAGCTCTGAAAAACGCACGACGCATTTCTGAGAATGTGACGATTGCCATCAATAACCGCTTGCCGACTGGTCACAAACCCGTGCGAGTGTTTGCGTATAGGTGCGTGCTGCGTGACCGTTTAACTGTTTATCTGTGTGCAATTTTAATTCACTGAGGTATTTTTTTATCCAAAGTTCTGCAACTTGTTCTGAAACTGATAATACAGTCTGGTTACTCATGCATCTCACATGTTTTAGCATTTTCTATGTGTTCTACGAACAATATTTAACAATTGTACACGATGCGGTAACACAGTTGATTTTATCATTGATCGCCATTTTTATCATGACAACACTGTTCCTTGGACTGGATCCATGGTCGGCAGCAATGATTATTACAACAATATCAATGATTTTGATTGACATGACTGGTATTATGTACTGGTGGAACATAAGTTTTAACGCGGTCTCATTGGTCAACCTAGTAATGGTAAGCGGTGCTTCTAACTAAATTTACATAAAAATGATTTATAAAGTCTATAATTATTTTGGGACAATCTTTGTTGCTAGAGGAAACCAGGCAGCATTCTTGAAAAACAAAAGAATAAACAGAAACAATTGTTAATCCTGCTGTCTTTGTATATTGCTGTATATTTTTATTGTCGTTTAAGTTTAATGGTTTATTATTAATTTGCGTTTCGCTTTTTTCTGTAGTTTTTAGTCTTTTAATTATATTTTGTTTTTAAGGCGACTGGTATAGCGGTTGAGTTTTGTGCGCATATTGTACGAACATACGCAGTCAGTATACTGCCAACTCGAGTCGAAAGAGCTAGAGACGCGTTGTCAAATATGGGCAGCTCGGTAAGCGAACACGATTTTTTAATTTGAAAAATTGACGAAACCTGTCAGTACTACATTTGGTCGCAATTTGCTACACCCACAAGGAGTTACCTACCCTGTCTTCAAATTAAAAATTTTCATTCATAAACGAGTTGGAGCGGCTCGGTGCGCGTCAAACTATAGTTCTCGTTTTTTAAATAGCGTATGTGTGTATGTTTCATAAACTTATCAGTGGTTTAGTGAAAGAATGGACTAAAGCTTCGACCTAATAGTACATTCAGAAATAAATTACACAGGACATTCGCTGTTGACATTTAGTGCTCGTATAGCTACAAAACATTGTTAGACGGCTCTGCAATAAGATGTTTTCTAAATTAGAAATTTACTGTTATAAACAATTATTATGCTTATTGTTGGTAGTGTTAGTAAATATTGTAGGTGTTATCCGGAATCACGCTGACGAAGTTTGGTGGCATTCTGGTTCTCGCTTTCTCCCATTCGCAAATTTTCCAAATCTTTTATTTTCGGATGTATTTGGCAATTGTGTTGATTGGAGCAACGCATTCGCTAATATTCTTGCCGGTGCTTCTCAGTTTCGTTGGTATGTGTCGCTACATTTTAATTCTTTGAAATCTATACTACCAAATTGAAATTTGGGGAATTTTATCTGGCCAAATAAACATAATACTTTTCTTCGAAACATTTTGCCATGCATTTGAACGAACTATCCCATTCTTGAGAAACTGGTATGTTACAAGAAAATCAGGCTTTATCTATTGAAACCTTAGTCACTCGAGCATCATTTGAAAGGTTGCTTTTAAGCTTTTGTCATTTGTCAGGCAAATCCAAAATACCTATGCCAGTACTATTTCTTGTTTAAAAATGTAAATTCGTCAATTTTTATGTTTCTTTGCGATTTTCAGGCCCATCAGTGAACGCATATCGACTGGCCAAAGTGGCCGAACGAACCGTTGCTATGAGTATTTTGACACATGGCAGCGGTAACGAAGATGCAACAAAAAATGCATCCTCGACTGCTGCGGCAACAGCGGCTGCACTCGCCCATCGCTTGGAATCTCGAAACAGCAGATGTTTAACAGCATCCGAATTTTATATTACCGGCCCGAGCAGCAACGATAATTTATGTGAAGGTACCGAATATTTTGACGAAGGCTGTGTTATTGATCCTGCAACAGCTTCCCCTGCACAACCATTGACCGGAATGAACGTTAGTGGGTGAGCATTTCGATCAGCCCGTCGTAAGATGTGAAGTTACATATATTCAAGTTCAAGCATAAATTGTGTGCACAGAAAATGCGGGTGGAACTAATATATGATGGGCTGAAAAAATCCGTCATTCCGCACAATATATCTATATATGAAGTTGCATATATTCAAGTTCAAGCATAAATTGTGTGCACAGAAAATGCGGTTGGAACTAATATATGATGGGCTGAAAAAATCCGTCATTCCGCACAATATATCTATATATGACTTTTTGGTGGCTTGTATTCTTCATTTTCCGGTTCCGGTAAATTTCAATTTTAGTTGCTCCCTGATGGCAGTGATAGGATATCGAGTTGCACCGGGATATATTGTTTTATTTTATACTGGACCAACTGGATGGCATGATGTAATTGCAAGAAAATTAAAAAAGGAACGTAGATTGCAGTGGCGGAGGTACGGAATTTGGAGCCTCCTAGGAATTTGATGAAAAATAGAAAAGTAAAAATAATTGGCTTAGGTGAATTTTCAGGTTTCCATCATCAAGTTTTCCGAAAGCACATCAGATTTTTAATCAAACAGTTTATTAACAAAGTTTAACTAAACAAAAATGGTTGCATTCGTGCATTTTGGAGTGTTATTCCTTTGTCTTGACATTACGGCTGTCGCTGTTTTTGTGTATTGTATTATAAAGTACGAATATATTGTAACTGTAATTATGTTGTTTGCATGTTATAACATTAAATTTTGTAAAGAAATTGTAATTATAATTTATATTCTTAAACATAGGTCTCTGTTATTCGCTAGTAAGCTGTAGAATTTTAAATAAAATTCATGTATGGCTGCGGCATCTACAAACATAAATGATCATATTATACATTAACACATCATATTAGTCTTGGAGCTACAAAAATGTTAACTCAATGCTTTAAAATGAAATTCTCGATCGATAATTTCCTATTGAGTAAGTTATTTTGTATAATTATGATATTGCGGTATAGAACGTAAAAAATAGTTTATCTTTCTTTTCTTCTTTATCTAAGCAGTTGTGAATCAGAATCCAGATGTTAATGTTTAAGTGCAAGCTTAGCCGTGTGTCCTGACATACTTTGATGCGCCGTATGCTTACATCGCAAGTTACGCTTTGTTTTGAGTATTTCGAAAGTATCATGATGAAAAGTTAGTATGCAATTTGTGGCCGTTTTAATTTTGAACTTTCTAGTAACACATTTTGGTTTTTCTAATTGGCTCATTAGTGCAGTGCACTGGCTTTCTGGCTGTTTAACCGTGCGGTATATATGTTATATATTAGGGATGCGCCGATTAATCGGCATCGATAATAATCGACACTTTTCGTGAGTATTGGCATCGGCACTGCAAAAAATAGGCGATTCTCTGCCTATACTTTTTGCACATAACAATCAGTTGGAATGCTATCAGTTACATTTCTGGGCCATATCTAAGTCTTCATGTAATGATGTAATGTAGTAGCCTATCTGTTTGTTAAGCATGATGTACTAAATTTAGAATCGGCGTCGGATCAGTTAGGCATCGGCTAAATTTCATAATAAGAGAATCGGCATCGGCATTGGCAAAATTTCAAAAAAAGAATCGACATCGGCAAAACTTTTGGTATCGGTATCGGCAAAACTTTTGGAATCGGCATCGGCAAAACTTTTGGTATCGGCATATCTCTAGTATATATTATTTATGTGTGTGTAGCTTGTAGTACCAAACTTACGCTATATAGAGCGATTGTAACGAAAAATTTGCATGGCTGCGTAGCTAAGTGGTTAAAGCAGCGGACCGGTAATCCGTACGTCATGGGTTCCCGCTCCACCGCATCCGTTGCAAAATTTTCGTTAAGGGCTCTATATGGTACTGCATAACTTAGAATCCATATATGTTAAACAAGAACAGCTGTAACTATTTGCAGTTTCAATTTGTTACTTTGAGGAATGGCATAACTATATTTCGTTTCGATATAAATTTTTTAGTAGAAATACAGGTGTCTGATAAATAATGCGTCTACAGTTCATGAAATATTCGCAAATATTATTATTGTTATTATTATTATTATTATTATTATTATTATTATTATTATTATTATTATTATTAGTATTATTATTATTATTATTGCTATCTTGGTTAAGGTGTTTAATCTGATGCTATTTCGCCGGGTTGTTCGGTATACAATACTGATCACTTTGAAGATAAAGTTGAACTATTTTTGGCGGATTCCTTGTTTTGAAAATAATCATTAGGATCATGGCATTAGTTAAAGTTGTACCCTGTGTTCGAAGTGAGCATTTTGGACAATTTTAGTTAAAATGTGTGCAAAACTTGCGTAGTAGCTCTCCTTCCGGTTAAGCGTAGGCACTGGTTTTGAGTACAACTGTTTTTTCAGTACAGCTGAGCACAAGAAATGATTTGGCGTGTTTACTTGATTCGATTTTTGTGATTAATATGTATTGTCAACTACCTTCTTGTGGTTTTTGTAACGATGTGCAACTCAGTTTAATTTCACATAGTATGAATTGATTTTTAATGTTTAATACTAATTAGAAAATTGACTTTTCTTTCGGTATCAAAACCAAGTATCTTGGACGAAAAGTATGTTTTCAAACCTTTGGGACAAGCTGTTATATCGAAACGGGATGTATGTACCATTTGCACATGCCTCCGATAAGTGTGCAAATATACGGAGCAATATATATTTATCTTGGTACCTGTTTAGTTTCCACACACCGTAGTTAATTTAATAGAAGACAATAGGTTTCGCTCTCCCTACTGTTTGTATTATTTTTCTAAGTATTAAAAATCTTAGGCTGAGGTTAGGCTAAACCTGAGCATAAGCTTCAGCCTATTTTATTTTATTTAGTCCAGTCAGTCATTATGTGGATTACATTTTGGTGGGCGAAAGTAAACAAGTACTGTTAACTTTTTCGTTCGCCCTTAAATTGAACATGATTGGCTTCAAATCGGTTAGTGTCATTTTGCATCGTTTGGCTAATATAATTAATACAGGCTTTAGTTTTAAACGGGATATTATTTAATTACGAATTATATGTCATGTGTTTGTCAAATGTCTTATTCGTTTAATGCTGTCTAATCCCGGTTTCGTACTGAACTTCAGCTTGTGTTCTCTTCTTTAGTATAACTAATCTCGTGTTTGCATATTATCTTGACGTGACGTAGCAGTAACATGATGGTCGTGACAGTAATAACATCATCAAGGGTATAGTTATGACGGTGAACGTTAAACCCGTTCTTATTGTTGTGGAATTTTAGGAAAGTTTGTTTTCAGTTAATAACTAAAGAAGCCTCGTCGAAATTTTGATATATATGTAGAGCCTGTCATGCATTCCAAATTCCTGGATGCTGCCTTGAACATCAAGTGTTTAATACTAAGATCCCATGGGCCATAAAGCAATGAACTTCCAATAACTATGGCAATAGCACTGTTTGTTTAGAGTGATAGAGGAATTCGCGCCGAAATTAAATTTACGAGCGCAAAATTTCTCAGTTGTTAATATTGAAGACGCATTGTATCTGACACCGGAAAAAATCTGACAGCCTGTCATAGTTTTGTTCACATGTGTCACTTTTGTGTTATTGCTACATTTTATGCTACTTCCGCATAAACGTATATGTAGCGCTCATTCTCGTATGTATATCTGTATATGATGTGTATATTTTAGAATGCTGTGACTTTCAAATATTTTATTATTGATATTTGCTCACATAATAACTTATTCAGTCATCAAAAAATGTTATTTTGATGATGGCCGCACTATTTTCGGCGGGACTTAAGTTTAAGCTTTAGACCATGTAATTTTTTGTTTCGGCTTAGAGTTATGCTTATTCTAACGCTGATGCTTTGGCTTAGGCTTAGCTTAGGAATATGCTTATACACTGTTACGGGACTCATCTATGCGTTGGCCGTTGTTTTTACCATTTTCTATACGTAAATTTTTTGGCTGTTGTACACATTTTAGCACAACCTTTATTACGCATAAACCTAAATTATGAAAGTTTGAAAATTTCAAAAACTATTTGGAGCTGTCCAACAACCACGTTTTCAGTTTTGAAGTAATACATTAGAATTTTAAACTAACATTACCGTGGTATACTGCATAGTTAATTTTTTCTGAATTCAAGTTATATTGATGTCAATTATTGTCTAATTCTTAAGCAGGATGCTACCGGAATTCCGGTTCAGGTAGTGTATATTGCTACATTTACAAATTGTATCATACACCATGCTTTATAGGACGTTTTCTATCCACTGCATGTGGAAATGTTGCAATTACACATATTGTGCCAAAATTCTTAAGTGGTATTGTTAGTTATTGCATGTTTATTGCTTAAAAATGAATTTTCGCTTACAAGCGTTTTTCACACTCCGTTTCTGGTATTCCTTCTCTTCCTGGTTCCGGCATTTTCTAATTTCGCCTGCACCCTGATATATTAGCCATTGTACGAACACTGGAGAAGGTATAATTCTTTTAATTGTACGGTTAAACGATTAATTTTTCAAATTTGGATGTATTTGTGTTGTGTTCATGCGTGTAAGTACGCAAAACTTTATTTTGAATGTGCGGTTTAACTATCTCATCATAAATAAAAAGAAATAAACTTTATCCAAGTGTAATGTCATTGAGAGCAGTAACGTATTGAAATATTTGTTCAGCTAAAAAATTATATTTTTTTATGTGGTTTCTGGAACAGCCCTATAAACGGCAAAGTGTGGGAAATATTGGGTTTAGCGTAGAGCGTAAAGCGTTGACATTGCTTAACAATAGCTTTTACTTGATCTGCTTTGCCATATTGGGCCCATGGATAGATCAGTGGTGGATCTTTTTCCGCGGGACTGTAAATAGAGTAAGCTTTTGGTTTAGGCTTTTGCCTAGGTTTAAGTATAGGCTTTTCGTTTCACTGAGGTTTAGTTTTTTAAGAAGATGTTTCCTACTTTTACGTTCTTTATCTCTACATTGGCCTCGTGACATCCAAAATCAAATTTTGTATTTCGGATATCCGAAACTCAGATTTACGTTTTTTGAGATTCCGAACAGCTTTGTTTCTTTAGCATTTGTTTTAACTTTTTGCTGTGGTGCCCCAGCTTAAGCGGCGGATCCAGGAATTTCTGACAGAGGATGGCGCTGGCAAAATCTTGTGAAACGCAATTTTTCACCAAGAAAAATTATAAGGTAAAAGAAGACCTTACCATTTTTGACAAAAATATTTTCTGAGGGGAAAACTTTAAGATAGGGCCATACCATTATATAAAAATTTTTTGACGGGAACGTAGGCCCGCTCGCCCCCTCTGGATCTGCTTACTATGTAAAACCGAGGCGATGAGTTGAATTGCATCATTTTTTGCGTTGAAAGACTTGTCTAGCGCACCTACTTTACTATATATTAATTTTTGAATGACTTGATTATTAAAGAGCTCCTTTTTCAATCAAAGGAACGCAGCTGTTTATGTATAAGCGGAACAACTTTAAGCTAATATATACGTCATGTTAACAGTTAGTAAAAATGTTGTAAGCGTTTAAAAAATTTAATTTTGTAATAAATAAAGTGGCGTTATACTTGTGCGGCAACGTCGACGCTGTACGGCATTGCAATTCATAAGATGTAGAAAAGAAATATTTTCAATATCATAAAAACTTTTATGGCAGCAACTAACTGAAGAAGACCAAAGTCAAACAGCTCTAAATTTTTACAAACAATATGCAGTGAAAAAACCAAATCTACTCACCAAAATCGTAAAGAATTTAGTTTAATATTCTGACTCAGATTTGAATAGAGAACTTCTTTTCGTCAGCTCCAGGTACTTTAGCGATGAAACAATGCAAATTATTCGAAATTTTTTTACATAATAATGTTTTAGTTATCCGGACACAGGGTTGAACCGGCCCGTAAAACAAACCATAAACATAACACTGCTTTGCATATTTCACCAAATATTATTCAGTGCAGTTTCCTTCAGAGTCTAAAGAGCTCCAAATGAGTTTGAATAATAGAAGCAGTATTGTGTTTTCACGCCAGCAATTAACGAATTTCTTGATGTAGCAGCAGAAACGTTTGCAGTTTAAAATTCTAGAAACCAACAAGCTCGCTTGTTAGTACAGTGGACTACAAAACTTTTTACATCCATATAGGTGCAAATGAATGCGATTTAGGCACTCAAGAAACTTTCCTTGGAAATTTTTGCAGAATGTAGCTCTACTTTTCAAAATCTTTGCTACGCCGTAACCGCAGCATTTATGAAAGTTGAAAGGAATTAAAGTTCAAAAATACGTATCTAAATCTTATTACAATATCAAACCAGCGGTATATTTTATGGGCACGTGGGACAAAAAGAGGTCACGCACTGCTCCGATTTATTTCGGCTCTCGAGCCCAAAGTTTGCGCCCAATCCCGTGCCCGGTCCGCCTAGGCCCGCGGGTCAACATTTAGGCCCGGACCGGTTCCAACCCTGTCCGATTGCATATTTCATTTCGGATACATATCCGGATATTTTTCATATCCGGATATTTTTCATATCCGGATATCCGGTGCCCATATCTATTACATACCACCATTTTAAACTTCGAAGAAAAGTTAAATTTGCGCTAATAAAAAACTGAAAAACTAATGAAATAATACGTCACGGTCACACAGAGGTGTAAGTGGATAAAGATTTTTTACCACACTTACCTGCTCATATTTTTTCTTCTGCATTCAATACAATAGTGTAATTTTAAAGTGCATTGATGTTACTAGCTAATTATTTTTCACTCATAAAGTAAAAACAGCTTAAAAAATCAAGTATTTGTACGTTAATATTTGGTTTCAAGTTTTGTTATTTGACGGGTAAAAAATCTAATTTTTACCCGCACTTTGAAGTTCTTTACCCGCGGATATCCCTACATCGAAATTTTGAATCAAATTTTTACTCACACTTTGAAGTTCTTTACCCGCGGGTATACCTACGTCAAAATTTTCTTACCTGTCTCGTGTTTACCCGTGGGTAGCGTGCAGCTCTGCAGGTACAGTAAACATTTCGGTACCAGAACTAAGCCAGATGGTGGTTTAGGGTTCTAGCTTCCCTCTAATCTAGAATCTGAACCCTTTCAATTAAAAATTCTGGCTAGACACCTTCATGTAATCTTGGCAGAATTACGTTAGTTTAACATAATTAATACGGAGAACATTTTTGAAAAATATTTTGTTTGAGTTAGCTCGCGGTGACCATATATTTGGCGTTCAGTCAAATAACTTGTTATTCAAAGCCTTAACCGAACACTAAACCGTTGCGAAAATATTTTGGCCCTAAATCTAACTCAATATCTACTAAACTTCGACAAATATTATTTTTTCCCTCTAATTCATACCGTTAAAAATTCTATTTTCGTTGGCGTACAAGGCGATGACCATATATTTGACGTTCAGTCAAATAACTTGTTATTCAAAGCCTTAACCGAACACTAAACCGTTGTGAAAACATTTTAGCGCTAAATCTAACTCAATATCTACTAAACTTCGACAAATATTATTTTTTCCTCTAATTCATACCGTTAAAAATTCTATTTTCGTTGGTGTACAAGGCGATGACAATATATTTGGCGTTCAGTCAAATAACTTGTTATTCAAAGCCTTAACCGAACACTCTGACTGAGTGAAGTTAAGTTCGCTTCAATCTAGCCGCTAGTTCTCGAGTTATAGTATACAAAACTGTTCTGCCACCATGCCTAACGAACACATGTTCAAACGTATATGGATCGAATTCACAACAATTTGTCGCCCGTCAGTGTCCAAAGCCTAAGTGCAACCATAATTCTAAACAAAGTGAAGGGCAACAAATTGTCGAATCCACACGATTTCGGATTACATATTTTCATTTGGTGAGTTGTCCTGCGACGAATAGTCTTGCGTGCGTGATACCATTTCAATCGCAATCATATAAACGTTTTCATCTTCGAATGATCACACGCTAAGATGCGATTATATATTTACAAATAATTTCACCATACTCTAAAAACCGTTACGCCAATAATGAACTACAATGTAATAAGATTATAATTTAGCAGTTCCAGTATCTTAGAACGGTGTTTATAACACGAGTAATACTAACTTGGTTTTTACAGCTTATGCTACTAAGACTCCAGGCAATGATAATTGTCATTCTGCCGCTTTCACAATATACTCGCTTGTTACACTGTTATGTGCATAGTTGCAGTATGTTCAACGCGATTTTTACTTTGGCAATCCATGATGTTAAATTAACCGTTCCTCTCTGTCGATTGGTTGCAATGGCACCGGTGGCCCGTTTCCGCTATTTGCAACTTCTTCTTTCGCCGGATTGTATTTTCCTTTGAGTTTGCGGCTCCGTTTGACATGACGCCAAGCGAATACAATGCTCGCGGCAAGGACGACTGCAATTAAAACACCAACAATTGCTCCAATAATTGCGATTGTAAGCTGGCTTAATGATGATGACTTTTGACCCAGAGATCTGTTGTTGCCTGACGCATTACGACCGCTTGATAACGGGTTGACGGGAGGTTTTTTGAAAGGTGTAGTTTTAACACTTGCAGCTGTTCTTGTTATTGTTGTTGTGGTTGTTGTTGGAGTTGGCGTTGTAGTTGTGGTTGGTGATTGTTTACGTACTAGTGGTTTTCTCGGATTCGCCGTTGTTGCATGGTCTTTGTTTGTGTGATTGAGCTCGAAAGATGATATCACAGTGCTGGCGTTGGAAATACTGTTTTCATGTGACCTAGTTTGGTTGTTAGTCAACTCAAGGCGTAGTTCCGGTGTTGTTATGCCATTTGAAAACGTCGAGGAATGTTGGCTTCCGTCCGTTGGCTCAGAAAGATTAGGATTTTCTCCAATGATAGTTGTCGTGTACCAGATGCTGTCGCTGTCAGGTGGTATCGATTGAGTGCTAGGCTCGAACTGCGAAATATTGTCAGATAACCCAATAGGTACTAATGTAGTTCGCAATTCTTGTCCGAGCATTTCAAACGGTGTTAACAATTTGCCTTCGATGTCCGTTTCGAAATCGTCTGTAGAAGTTAGGGTGCTTGTGTTTTGAACATTTGATTCACTGCCAGCTGGAACGGCAACACTTGGGTTAGATGTTGTCGTATGCACCGGGTACTGACAGTGAGTTCCTGTGAAACCAGGTGCGCAGGCACATCTAAAATGCTTTGGTTAACGTTTTGGTGAAATATTCCAGATGTGGCTACTGAAACGCTATCAAAATTAAACAGAAAACCCCAAAAACTGAATCTGTTTTTCCAGCAAAAAATAAAAACACAAATCGTGCCGTTAAACTAGAATTATGCTTTATCATGATATATGTAAAACAAGTGACAAATGGAAAGTTAGTAATTTCGATGAAATATATTCTAATTTCGCATTGTTCTATTAATGATTAACGGTTGAAACCACAGGATCAACACATGACCATATATTAATCTTTTAATGAACCGAATGTGATCTATCAAGATTGAAAATGTCTTCCAAATTGTAAAAATTAAAGAATTTAAAACCAATTAAGCACATGAACAAAGTTGTATAATTTTTTAGAAAGAAACGTTTGAAATCAAAAAACCTACACTCCAATCCAGAACTCTGGCGGGTTGCCTTAATAATGCTGTCACACTGTCATCCCGTTGTACGGTTTTCTTAAAAGCTCCGTGTGATCACACCAACCCATTATTCTGGCGGGGCGCCCATACCATCAGAATATAATAAATGTAACAAAACTGAACGAAATCTCGTACTTACTTTAATAGCAAAACTTTGGCGAATGTTGCATCGTTGCTGTCATGTGTCGAATAGCACGTCCCATGATTCCAGCAATGAAAATTGTTTCGAAAACACAAGTCATCGCGTACGGTTTCGCATACCGGTGGCAAATAATTTGACGGGCAAACGCAAAAATATCGTTGACGATGACGTATCCGACGCCTCTCAACGTGTGCATTTTGTTCCAGGTGACTTCTTCGATTCCGTCTGTTTCTGCGTTGGTCAATCGCTGTTCTTGATGCACAATGTCCGCCATTACGGCACGGATTAACCACTTGGTGCTGTTGCGATGAGTTTCGACTGGCTTTAATAAAATTGGCACACAGCGACGAAATTAGGTCGTTTGTTTCATCGCTGGGTGCCACAGGAACCAATGATGATGATGATGAATTGGATTCAAAATCACGCGTCTTTTCCTCAATTGGGCCACGATCTGTAATATGTTCGGTGGACGGTTGAAGAGCAAACGAATACTTTTCACAGTATGTACCGTCATAGCCACTGGTACAATTGCAAGTAAATGTGCGATTATGATGTCGAATACAAGACGCACCGTTTGCGCAATACGAATCGCCACATGGTACTGTATTACTAGTTTCGTGTGAATGCGATCCTACTGTTATCGGCTCACCAGTTTTTTGGTGTTCAATTAAATTACCAACATTGCCAGGGGCTGTTTGAAACAGTTCGAAGCTTTGATCTGGTTGCTGTGTTTGTTGCTGCTCTTGTTCTTCTTCGCTGTCGACCACCTGCAAAAAGCCAGCATCGGTTTGAGATAAATCAGGTGGTTCTTGTTGAAATGAGCCCAACTGTGAACCGTAGTTTCCATTCGGTAGCGGAGATAAATTTTCACCGCTTGTAGTTTTAGACGAATCTAAA
This sequence comes from Enoplolaimus lenunculus, assembly GCA_030248215.1. Classification (NCBI taxonomy): domain Eukaryota; kingdom Metazoa; phylum Nematoda; class Enoplea; order Enoplida; family Thoracostomopsidae; genus Enoplolaimus; species Enoplolaimus lenunculus. Next base: position 120,546 of record JASANG010000519.1, on the reverse strand, counting down.
ATTTGATCTGTGGTACTGAAATATTGTTTTGGATGCAACTGTAAATTTTCTGAAGTTATATAACTGTGTTCGGCGGCACCTTCTGGCACGTAATACTGCTGACTTGTTATATTATCTACGGCGTCAGATGGAAATCTATTAATGTCAGGTTGAGGGTTTATAGTCGTTTTTGAATCAAGTTGACTGAGAGAATTAAAATTATGACCATTTTGAGTTGTAATTTGTGTCTCCGCGGTAATTGGATTGGTAAAAGTTAAATCAGGTATTATACTACTGCCATGATTATTTTTAAAGTTACTGCTACGTTTGTCAGATGTAGTCACAGGTGTTGTTTCTAAGTGTTTAGCTTCAGCACTAGTCAAAGATTCGATATCGTTATAATCTTCGTTGTTTGAAAAGAAAATTGGGATTAGTGTCTTTTTGGGAGGAAATTGTGGTACTGGATAACTAGTAGCAGTTTCAACACGGGAAGTTGCTTGGGTAACATTGAGCAATGGTTGTGTATGTTGCAATGGACGAGGTTCAGTTGAAGAATATCGCGATGCATTTGGAGATTGGGGTAAGCTAGACCTATCTTTTGGTTTCGCAGTCCTTGAGGTTAGATTTTGTGCACCTGTCGAACCTGAATTGATTATAATAAATGGTTTTGTCGCCAATGAAGCTATTTGATTTCGACTTGTGCTAGCGCTGCTGTGAACAATTGTTGTTTTGCTTGTTGTACCTGGCTGATTGTTGGTCGATTGTTCAGCTTGCTTGCAACCGCAAGAAATGTTAAACGACACGATTTTTACTGGATACCCGCTGATATCAGAAGGCCACTGATCGTTGCATGTTATTTGCTTGTTGTTTACTGTCAACTCTTGTAAGCATCCTTCGAATGGCACTGAAACACGTAAATTTTTCAGAGTAATTGACCAATTACTAAGTTATTTACAGCCTGTAGCAAAAATATATTTCTATTGATTTTGCTGGACTAAATGAGCATTGCTTGGTTTACGTAAGCATAAGTTCGGTAACATTTTCTGAAGCAAACCAAAGCCTATCAGAAAACACGTCGCAAAATAACCGGATTTGCTCGAAACCATATCATGACAAACAACGCTAAGATCTGTTTCTCAGCTTGAAACAAGCCTAGTCTTTAATACTTTTTCACATAGGTGAGCAAAGCAAAAACTGTATGTATATACGCGAACTAATGCAGAATTTGCAGCGTTTAATGATTTCTTCGTGTAGTCGCAGCAAAATATCCACAAAACGTGACAAGTTCCTCAGGCTTGAGCAACAAGCACGGCCGACCGTCCAATGCCGAGGCTTCCTCTGATACCTTTCGGGCGAGGACCCCTCAATGGAGGATCCAGGAATCTCTGTCGGGGAGATGGACGTATAAAATATTTAAAACTGCGGAGGCCAAAGCGCAGCTAAGCTGTCGAGATAAAATAGAATTTTCGATAATGCGGCACCGCAGGTATCGCTAAGCTTTTCACATCAAACAAAAAAATTCCGCAGAAATCTTGGAACTATTTGTCACCATGTCCTGTTTATGTTCCGGAATCTAAACGGGTAACAGGTTATTCTGAAGTCTGTACAACTCTCTGAAGTCACCATCGTTTTTGTATTTAAATAACGAGCGCATTCGTTTGAAGGAATAACACCCGGTCTCTGAGTCCAACTGCAAAAAAATGGAGAGTCAAATTGACTCTCTCCGAAATAAGCTTTTTGGGACTATACAAATTGAGTCAAAATTCGACTCCATCAGACTCACATTCGACTCACTGAGTCGCACGTTTTACTTCGTGGAGTCGAATTTGACTCAGTTTGTGTACCGGTAAATCGGTAAAAGTTTTACGTTCGAAAATTTTAAATTATTCTTCACATTACACGAACTATACTCCAAGTAGGTTTGCTATTTTGCCTTAATTTTGTTCACAACACAAAATTTAATGGTTAACAATTTCCGAGCGACTCACAACTTCCACGGCCGATCAAGACGAACAAACTGTCCTGTGGAGTGATATCGCGTTGAAAATGTCGTGCGACCGGATTTTCATGAAACGAAGTACACGTCACACCGAATCGAGTCACTGTGAATTCAAGCTGAGCATTGGTATTAGCATCAGGTACTAAAATATGTTAATGTTCGTAAAGCAGCGAATTTAAGTCATAGAAAATACGCCGGTATAAGCGAAAGGTGTGCGTGGTCCAAATAACTGGAGGTGGGCTGAAAAATCAATGACATTGCGTAACCTAACAGCAAGGGGGTTATCCTCTGGTGAAGGGAAATAAATATCGGCCACCCTGCCTTTTACACGAGTCACTACAGTACTGAATCCTAAGTTGTGTAACCCTTCACGAAAATGGCCAATGTTACTTTTAGGGGCGTATAACAATAGATTAAGCATGTTCCTAAGTCTAAGCTTAAGCGTTTCAAAAATGTGTTCCTAAGCCTAAGCCTAAGCCTAAGCAAAATATGTAATCTACCATCTAAACCTACTCTTACCTGGACGCCCCTTAAAGCAACATGGGTCACGGAAATTATACTGCGGATGCGATGGAGCGCAAACCTACGACGTACGGATTACCTGTCCATTGCTCTAATCACGTCGCTGCGCAGTGAATAGCAAACTTTTCGCAACAGTGGCTTTATATACAATAAGTTTGGTATACAAGATACGTATATGAATACGCCGGAAAACCGTTTGAGCTGGATACTGTCTCTCACATTTCCAACCAGATGCTGCTGGTAATTCTAAGTTAAGCAATACTATATAGAATTTTTGGCAAAAATTTTGCTGTGGATGCGTTGAGGTTTAAATCCTCGTCGTAGGTATTAACGGGCTGCTAGAATGAACGAAACAAACCAAAACCATTGTTCATTAGACGTTGGACGGCAAATTATCTATAAGAATATTACTGGGTTTCTTAGCTAAGGATAAAATTTTGGATACGACGATAGCATACTTGTCTATTCGCTTGTAAACTAAAGCGGAAGTGGCCAATGTTACTTTTAGGGCCGTTGCAGTAGGTTAAGCGTATTCCTAAGCCTAAGCCTAAGCCAAAGCGTTGCAAAAGCGTATTCCTAAGCCTAAGCCTAACCCTAACCCTAAGCAAAAAATGTCTAGAATGTAAGCCTACTCTTTTACAGACCCACCGGAAACCCGGACGGCCCTAAAAGACATGGGCTGCGGAAGTTTATAAATCATGACGAATTAGATATAACATTAGGGATGCAGTTTTGTGAGTGTGCCTCCCTAGAATGGAGTATGTTAAATATGAAACCTTACAAAAATGACTATTTTTCAAATTCCTGAAGTAAATTTTGGAAGGTACATTAATGCTTAACCTCTTTGTTGTTGTATTGAACAGGACGCCTCTGACAATAAAATAATACTGCAACTTTACCTTTGGCATAGTTTGAGCAAGAAATAATGCGGTTGCCAATTCCAACAGATATTAGTGGACTATACTGGGTGTACTCGGAACCCTGGTGCGGAAGAGTTAAGTAATTCCGAAACGGAAACCGCCCAAGAATGTTTTCATCTGACCGCAGCAATGATGCATCATTGAATTGTAGTTGCAAATAGCTTTTTGGGTCGTTAAAACGAAAGTCTGAAAAACTTCACGGAAAACGATGCAGACATTTAATATTTAAAACGGCCAATCTCACTTTACGGCCGTAGGTCTAAGTTAAGCATATTTCTTACAGTGTGAAATGTGGGTAAGAAATTTTTACCCGACGTGCGCTTTTTACCGAGGTACAGAAGAGATTTTTTCCCACGTGTTTGCCCACGCTAAAAAGATCTACCCACGGCCTACATTTTACTCTGGCCTGAAGTTAAACCAGTATTTTAAAGATCATTGGTGATTTGCACTTTAATGAAGTTTTGTGTTATAGCTCTTATGAGAAGCAAAGAGTGGTCGGGAGTTTATTTCTATTCTATAATATGCCTATTTTGGAACTTGAAAAATTAAGAAAATACAAAAAACATTGTTACCTAAAACGGTTACAGTAAACATTACGTTCTGTCCAGGATACCTTGTTTTAGGCCAAATTTTGAGTTCAATGCAAAAAAATTGCATCGCCTTTAAACAGTAGTACTTTGCTGTGTTAAAGCCAGATCAGAATTCTATTATTAACATTTGGCTAAAGCATCAATTTCATTTTAAGCAAATCAAATGATACAAAAAAGACTTACCAGCGTGGCAGATTTTGAACCAATTGCCTGAAAATATGTTTAAATAACAAATGCTTAAAAAATCGCTTTTATAATTGATAAGTTGGGTAACATGGATTCTTGTTCTTACACAGGTCTTAAGTTTTTTTTCAAACCGCTGTTAGTTTTATCAGACTGTCAGACTTTACATATCCTAGTCTTGTACGCGGTTAATCCCCGACGGTGAGCAGATGTGTAGCCAAGATTATAGGTCTGGAGGGTAGAAACTTTTTTAACTTCTAGGGTTAAGAATATTATTCTTAAGTAAAACCTATTTTTATTGTCCTACCAGAAATCTGCGAAGGCGATATATTCCCTCTGTCTCTACTACATAAAACATTAGATGTAACTCACCCACTGCGCTAAATGCATCTCTAAATCCATCCTGATGTTTGCACCAGGGATTCAACGGACGTTCAATTTCTGATTGACCAAAACGAAATGATTTAAAAAATTTCATCTTTTTAACACAAATGTTCGATTCAGATAAAGTGGAAAATGTGTGAAAGCTAACAGCTGGGGCACATAAACTCTGTAATATATAGAAAAGGTGTATACTTCAAAAGAGTTCGTCATATTCAACGAAGTCTAAAATTGAAATTCTCGTTCCAAATCCAGTTCCGTGGAAACAACTTTCAATTTAAACTAGGTGTTTTTTCCGATTTAAAACCACCAAATTTAGACTTTACCTGTAATACACGCATAAACTAGAACAACGAAACAAAAATTGAAGTTATAATCATCCATTAGCTAGCGAGCAGCTGTATATTGCCATGCTGAGGCTGTATGCCTAATTCGTTATAGATGCGTACTCAACATTTACATAGTTCAAATAGATTATGCTGAAAATCCATGAGCACTTTTCTTGAAATATATACACTTAATTTTGGCTTTATCTCTTTCAGGGTGCAACCGGATGTCTGCCTCCGGTTCCGGCTTTGCCAGAATTTCTGTCGGAGATTCCGGCTGTTTCGATGGCGAAATTTTGCATAATTTCGGAAAATTTATTTGTTTTGTGCGTTTAATTATAACTTTTGGTACAATTGATAGGACGGAATTGCCGAGATTTCGTAAAAAATAAGCGTAAACAAACCAGAACACAAAATGCAGGGCTGTTATGGACCTTGTGTAATATGCATGTTCATTTAACAGGAAAACATAAACCAGAAAGATATGCCACAAATACGGAGGAAAAAACTAAATCGAAAAAATGTTTAGTATTTGGCTACTTTTACTATACGTTTCTAAGTTTCAAAACAGTTAAAGTTTTACCGCAACCATCATCGCCTTATATATACATGTTGAACGCCACTTGAAGACTCAAGTACTTTTGTGTGTGTGAGAAACAGCAGTGATTACAATCGCCAATCTAAAGACGCTGAAATTTGTGAATTTGTTTGCGTATTCGATTTTATTGCTAAACAAGAAATTAAAATTTTCAGTCGCATTTAAAATTTTATTTTAGAATTTCCCAGCGTTGACATGCGAACGTCCGTAAGGGGAAGTCGCCCACGCCATGCCCATTTCCCAAACATGAATCGAAACCAAAATATTTTCTTGATATAGAACTTTTATTGCGTTTGTGTTCTTGTGCGGTTGGTTTGTCATTTTTTGGCTATTATATACCGGTATCTCTCGGGCGGGCCCCTGTCAGAAATTTCTGAATTCACCGTGAGCATTGAGAGAAGCAGCGTTAAAACCGTATTGAAAATATTAGGAGAAAGCAATTCGCACAAAAGTTATCGCGCACACTGTTCTGGATTTTATAGAAAATGGCAGTATAAATTGCTAATACAGACAGACAAGCGGTGCACAAAAAGGGAAGCCAATTTCAAGACGTTTTTAATATATATTGAGATGGGAACGTTTGGTGAAACATACGCCAAAAATTTATTAATAATCAAAATATTTACAGCGTGGGACTTGTTTCTATTAGCAGCTTACCGCGAACCAAGGAAATGAAACGGGGGATATAAAGCTTTTTTCTGCCTGACCAGAGTGATGACTGCTCAGTTTCCGCCGGCTGACTTACTGGCCACACCCAGGACCATCTAGCTACCAGCACCGCATAAACTTGAATTTTTTATTGGGATATATTGAAATCCTTGCGTCAACCATTTCGGTCGCTTCGCTTGCCAAGTCTTACTAACTGTTTTTTTAGGATTATCTTCCGGCTGTCTTAGTTAGATATAACCACAATTATAATCTCTGGCGACAAATGTGACAAACTCGCCAAAAATTACTTAGTATAGTGTTGTTGAGCATTGAACTTGTACTGACATTTCTTGGCGTTTAGGTAATAGTGTTTCTGGTTTCTTGCTCACTTCGCTCGCGATGTTTGCTTCAACTGGTGCCTACATGGCAGACGGTTAGACTCGGTTCACTACCTCGGTTCGAAAACATTATAGGCAATCTACAAAGAGTTCAAAAGGTTGGTGGTCTCGGAGCTACACTGGTGCAGGGATTCTCGGTCAGCATCACGAAAAGAATAGAACGAAACCTTTAAAACACTTTAACAGGGCAAAACAAACTGACAGTATTAAAATGGTTTTTATAACAGCGCTCCCATAACCAACTCAATAACCTCTGGAGGGGCTCAACCGTAGATGAACATTTTGCTGACTTCACATGGCACAATTGTAGCTAAAAGTTTTGGGGGTGGCAAAATTTTTTAGAAGGCTCAGTCTCAGCCGGGTACCCCTCTGTTTATCTGTAGCTCGTAAATGTCAAAGTCAAATGTTGTTGAGTTGAGTACCTAGTTTCAATTATGTAAATCTGTGTTGCGGCACGAACGGCACGTGTATTATCTATGGATTGTTAAAGAAATTGTAACGTTGTTTACAAAACTAAAATGTTCAATAAGAGTTGTATGGACCTAAATGTGCAAAATGACTCAAGTATAACAGTCATTTAGCAGCACCGAAGCCGTGGTAAGATGTAGAACTAAAAACCTCATATCAGCAAGTTGTGCAATAGCAGGTACCAAATTCAGGACTGCAAATGGCATGAAACAATTGAAAATGATGTGAAAATTGTGACTTGGTAGATAGTAAACAAAGCTCTAGCAAAACTTTATTTTGCATTCTTTGCGCAAATATCAAAACCGGATTATTTAGCAAGAATTATATTCAAACCGAAGGCAAAACCGCAGTTGTTCATCGATATGATGGCTCTTGTAGCTTCTATTAATAAATTTGCGATTGCCAAAAATATATTCTGTTATACGCGTATATTTTGTTCATCGGTTATGGTCGTTGGAGAGTAAGGGTTGTGCTATACATTAATGAGCCGGACGTTGGCGAGCGCCGCTGCTTGCCGGCGCACGCTGCCGCATACCGGCGCACGCCGCAGCCCCAAGATATATAACTTCTGGTCCCCCTAGATATGTATGCCTCAATTAAATTATATACCGCATAATCAACTTTGCACCTGGGAAGGAATCAAAATCTTGAACAAAATTTGTTCTGAATGTCCCGAATTCCAGAAGAAATAACATACAGTGTACAGAAACCAAGAAATTTTGTACAGCTCACGCAATAAAAAACAAAATTTTCGCGACGTAAAGCCTGAATTTTACATATGGCTGCCTACGGATTGTGCTTGTACTTGAGACTTTTTTGCAATCTTGCTCATGTTTACAAATAACATTTCACTTCAAAATTTACTGAATATAATACGTTTTACGTATTTTAACTGTCGCTCTCAGCTGGAAATTACTATTTTGACTATAATACAGCTCAACAGCTTCGTTTAAAAAAGATCATAAAGTCACTTTGAAACTTAAAAATGATGGTTCTTTCTTAATATACACCTTACCGCCATACACTTAGTCTTAGGCTTAGGTTTATTGATTTAAGAAAAGGCTTCCCTATGCTTTACCCCAAAACCTGAGCATTTGCCTAATTTTTGTCTAAGCCAAGGCTTCCATCTTTAGTTTTTCGAAAAATGTATATATATACAATTTAGCAAAAATTTTTAAATAAGGTTGTCCACTGCCGAAACAGTATATATCTTGGCAAGGTATCTGGTCATACTGGCTCAGCTTACGTAGGTATGTTTTGCGAAACAATAACAGTTGAGTATAGTTGGTCTAATTTGAGCTCGGGCCATCATATTAATAAAACACGTAAACTCCGATGTGAATCGTTGCCTAAAAATTGTCAAAAACTAACCAAATCTATTTCTTTTTGACAATATACGAACGCATGCTCTAAAAGACAAATTATGATAAAAGGGAAATTTGTTTTTCGTGTAACTGAAAACGGCGGCCTATAAAAAGATACGTATCATAACGCGTTGTGTTTCTAGACATGTTCAAATATATCGTGCAATAAATAAAATATTGAGGTAAAAAATTGCTACCCTGCAGTTTCTTTTACCGCTGAACAAAACCACAATACGTTTTCGTGTGTTCCGAGTAGTTTTTTCATAACGCGAATGAGAACTATCGGTTAAGTTTTTACACTCAATTTTATATTTTTAAAAAAATATTTATTCAATTTCTTTAAATATGTCGAAATATTAGATTTCCTTGCGAATGCAATCCATTATTCTTACTTAACTCGCGAAAACTAAACGAAACTATCGTTATGGAAATTATGTGTCATGAAATACTGCCGTCTGTAAGAGCATGCCAGCAAATTGAGAAACACAGGCCTCAGACTTTAATGATCACTCGTATATATTACAGCGATTCCCGATTAAGTTATAGTGGTGTGTTTCCATTTATGGAAAAACTTTCAATTGCAATCAAGAAAATGTTACAGGTTCTCAAAATCATCAAACTTTGACGCTTTCATCGATCATTGTTATGTACAAATTGCATTTTACATCAATTTGTCGACGACTCTTGTCTGTATTCATTGTCGAAAATTAATTTTCTTAAACAACACTGGAAATTTGCAATGAATTGCTTAATCAATTCAGCTAGCGAGTTAGTTATTTCTGAATTAAAATCAGTATACATTAACTCACTCTGAGTTGAGTTGAAAATCACTCTGAGTTGAGTTGACTCTGGGTGAGTTGATTAAGCAACTCAGAATGAATTGAATCAACTAAAAATTCTAAGTTCTGATAGTCCTAACTCATACTGAGTGGTTCAACTCATTTTGAGTTAAAATCAACTCATTGAAACTTACGGTTCAATTTTATGTATCAATAGGGTATAACCGCAGGTCTGCGTCCACTCTGGTTCGGCAGACAATTGACTTATGGCTCCAGCTTCGATAGTGTGCCTTTCAATCTATGATTTTGTTTGTGATTTTGAAGGATTTTTTGGAAACTATTAAATTGCTGAGCATTTTCACATAAAAAACGTAAAATAAATTTTTGGCAACATTTTACAGATGCTCTATTGAAAGTTGTAGTCGTGCTTTGCTTCCAGCTCAGTCGGCATTTGTTGATCTCCGGCTCTGGCGGAGACTATATTTTTCTCGTCCGGCAGCCCCATGGAAATTAACACGTTTTCACAAAATAGTTTTTATACACAAAAATCATGGTTTCAGCAGTGGTATAAAGTGGACTTGTACTTGATTTTTGCGATATGCTAGCTCTATAGCAGTTTAAAAAACCACTCGCACAAAAAAGTAATATTCATTACCGGAATTTCCAGTGATACAACCAACATCTACTTATATACATTGCCCCGTGAAAAACGCTAATGCCTAACGCCCTCCGCGCTGTTTGGAGAAAGAGATAAGGTAGCGCTATTCTCTCCACGTGCCGCTACCACATGCCAGCAAACAAATTTTGCGAAGATGCAAGACCCAGCTGGCTGATAAAGATTGATTTTGTGCCGGAGCAGGAAAACACCAGAGGCGGTCTTTTGGTTGCAAATTGGTTACGTAACATAAAAATCAGCAAGTTTTGAAAAATATAAATTTTTCATGTTGGTTTTGTTGTAATGTGTTTTTCTATTGAACAATTGGAGTGTCTTAAGTATTCTGGTCAAATGCAAAATTTAGCAGCCTTAACCAGCCTGAAATACGGTAACGCTGGTATCTAAAACTTTAGCTATTTTAAAAATCAGTTGTAATTTGTTTAATAGAAAGCCAAATTTTCGGCAAGTTGCTTCTGATATTGAACAATGTAAACAAAACTGTGAAAGAAAAGACAGCGACAGAAAAAGGAAAATTGTCGCCTCTCAGAAACAAACAAAACAGGTGTGTTTTACAAAATTACAAACACGAAACAAAACAGCGACTATTTATATGCCGTTTGAGATTGCAAACGCAGCTAAAAGTGTACAACAATATTGCTTGCGACATACTCAGATTTTAAACTTTGCAAAAAAACAATATTGCATCTATAAACGGCTATAGGCAGCATTTTTTTGATGCAAACACGATCACAAACATTAAAATGGTACCACTCAGCCATTGAGAAATGTATACATACACAAAAATTATTGAAAACTGAGAACACAAAACCTCAATTTAAAAAGTTGCCCGTCCGCCCTGCGTCACACACTGAAAATTTTGCAAAACTTGATGCCGTATATGAGACATTTTATATTTCCTTCTATAGACAGTCCGATCATAATACACACAGCACACGCACTGTGCGTCGATATATTTCGACGAATATTTTTGTACAATTGAGTGAAAAATGTGACATATATTTTTATTCAGTATTTGCCCTTCTTTGCCTATATTTATATATTTAACGTGATGTTGATACTACATTTTTAGGAATCTATACAGTTGTTATAGTACCGGAGCAGGCAGGTGTATGGGCTCCCCCAAATTAGGCAGCGAAGCGAGCGAGAAGCCAGACGCATTTTATAACTTCGGTGGATTTTGTTTCAATCGGTTTAGGGTGGAGGCCCTTTACGAGTGGGCACCCCGAAATTGGGGTATGGGCGGTGGCTGCTACAGCCCTCCAGTCATATACAATTGCATGGTCGTCGTCACAGAATTGAATTGGAGTGTGCACAGCGGGTTCTGTTGAGAAATTTCTATTCAATAAACTGCTGTAGGCATGAATTTCCGCGAGCTTTAACCTGAACAAAAAAAAATTAGTCAACTTTTATTGGTGCAATAGTACCGTATTACCTGCTGGTTAGCACCCTTATAAGATACGTTATATACTATCTAGTATCTATGGTAAAAAATTTTTGCAAATAATGGTTGCATACTGCTGGAAGATTATCCGTGTTTGGAATGTACAGATATTGCATGGATTACCTGCTGAGTGTTTCTAAATCAGGATGCTAGTTCTTCCGTCATTTCGGTAAAAGTATCTGTATCCGATCCTTTGTAATATTGTATATATCAATGACGGATTCAAGGGTGTGCAAATTTTTATTCGGATACCTCAAAATTTCACAGTTGTTTAAGTGCTTCGTCCCGAAACTCACCACAACTAATTCTGTATGTGCTTCGACAAGCTTTAAAATGCGTCTGGCTTCTCGCTCGCTTCGCTCACGTGTTTGGAGAAGCCGCTACCTATGTCTGCTCCGACACTGAGGGCGAGTTTCTCAAGTGTGGGGGATAAAAATTACCAATTTGGCTACAGATGGGCTGCCCTCCTGCATCCGTCTGCCCATGGACTCTCTACCGCATGCGAGAACCAAAGCCTACACCTTACTCCAGTCAGAAGCGTAGGCTCAAGCTTAAGCCTAAACATGAGTCTAAACCTAAACTTCTAAATAGCCTAAGCTTTCGGGAAATAGGAATATTTTATACGGGAAATTAGGATTTTGGAAAAATGGGATATTTGCTCAGGAAATTTGGTGGGACCTGTTCTATACATGGGCCAGTGTGTGTGTGCCTTGTGGCTGTTTTTATGTGTAAAAAAATAAGTTTGAACATGTGCCAAAACTTAACATTTTCCACTTGTGCATCCACCTACTTGAAGTTTCTCTATCCGCCACTGGTATGTGGTTACGGAAACCTACATTTAACTGTATACTTGCGGGCTTCACAAAACATGTTACAACAGACACTGAGATTGATATAGTTGTTGCACGTCCAAGATGGACCCGTCAAGCGTTAGCGAATGTGTAGGTATATGTTTGTTGGGATGCATATATATTTTGAAGCGATTACGAACTATTCATATTGAATGCTAGAAACGCGTCTAAAGACTAGAGCATTTCAGTTAGTGGTATTTTTAGACCATAGCTTCACGATTAGTCGAAATTTGAGCAAGATGTTTAGAGTGATGCAGGCATGCAAATTAGAAGGTTATTTTGCGAAAACTTTAAATTTTATACACCATAAAATGCAAGAAAATCTTTTCGATTTTCCGAATTTTAGCAAAGAGAGATCTGGGGGTTAAAAGATGAAAAAATTTTCTAACTTGTCTACAACGAGATGTTTTAATAGTTTTCGAGGACAAAATTATCATATATATTTTATTATTTTTGTAAGTTCTAAAAATTTGCGACGAAAATCGAAACTATGTGAAATCGCTATAGCTATTGCGCCAGCTAGTTTTTGCGAAATTGTGTGGTGTCCGCTGAAAAAGAGAGCAGGGTGGTCATTTTATGTGCGGCCTTAACCATTGGTAAAGTGAGACTAGGGCGTTGAGAGTCTGAGCTCAACCCGAGGTATCTTTGCAATTATATTATTTATATATACAGTCTTAAGAATATAATCGGAGCAACTTTTTGCGTGCACTAAAATTAGAAGTTAATTCTTGAATATGACAACTAATACTTGAAAGGAATAAATTTGTGTCTTATAAAGCTAGTCATAGCAATTTGTTGAATATAAGACATTCATGTTGTAACCATTTCACGCACGAATTTCTGAGCCATTTACCGCTATTATTGTCTGAAATACGACACATTTATGTCTTGGAAATTTAAGACAGTATGAGTCTTCAAATTTTAAGACAATTTCATTTGTGTCTAGGCGACTATTCCAGATTCGAGGTCCTTTAATATGAGAGTCTACTGTTTGTTTATGTTCTTAAAAACACTCCCAAACGTTCGGAAGGGGCTAAGCTTACCCTGAGCCTTGACACAAAAATTTGCGTGCCAAGTCTGAGGGTTACCCCTAAACGAAAACGTGTTAGGGTTATCTTAAACCTTGGTTGCCAAAATTTTGTGCCAAGCGTTTTAAAATTGGTTGAGAAGTCACAAAACAGGAATTTGTAAGACTAAGAACTGAAAGTTAGGTAGGGCACTGTTGGTAAGAGAGTTTAGCAAGCAATTGTCTGATTAGTTCCGTTGACATAAACAAGCTATTGACACAAGACAAATAAACGTTAAATACAACGGATAGTTGCAATGCCGGGTATATTAGTAACAAATGTTGGCGGTGGGTGGGCTAAAAATAAATGACAGTCCGTAACCGAATAACAGGGGGTACCCACTGGAGAGGTAAAATAAATATGAATCGCCCCTCTTATTCGGGTCACTACAGTACAGAAGTGGGTACATTCTGCGTAAAAAGTTCTAATGTAATGAATGCAAAATCGACATTCCTCCAAGAATCGCCATTGCAATCGAAGTTTGCTGCATACTCTTGTTTAAACGCATCCTAGGCTCCTAGAACAAATTGTTAAAAAATGTAAGTGATACTGGTAAACACTTAGCTAATGGTGCTCATGCTTTTTTCGATGAGAATGTTTTACCACAACGTGCGAGGCGTATTGGTTCCGCAGTCTGTCTAGAAATCTCTGTATCACCTTTCAAAGAACTTTCCCTATTATAGGTGTTACTTGCGGATGCATGGAGGTAAAATACAAAACGTCATGTTGAACCTGCACATCGGGTAAAACATTCAGATGCAGTGCCTTCATATATGTAAGGTCTGGACTGGTCAAAAACGGGGATTTTCGACCGATCCGAAGGCGGGTATGGTCTAGTTTCGGGTTGATCCTGGAACAGTTTAAACACGATTTAAACACTCCTACGGCTCGTGTGAGTCTATACAACGCTATTTTCCGGTTTACTAGTAACACGCAAGTAATTAACACAAAATATGGAACAGAAGCCCGTTAGTCCCACTGATGCCAAATTTCCCTATTTCTGACGGTTATAGCTTTTGAACGAGGGCCATGCGGCCGAAAAGCACTATAGAAATTATAAGTACTGGGAAACTGCAATTTGTAAGCGAAAAATGGACAGAATCCGTCAGACACAGCCTACGGGACTGCCACTCAAATCACGTCCGGGCACAATAATAACAACAAACCACAAATTACAAAAATAACCAGTACACGTTTCCTAGGCCTAAAAATTGCTACTCTGATCAAGTAAGATATGCTGATTCCGATTAACTACTTTTTATGTCTCCGTCAAGGCAGAAATATACGTTTTTATGCGACCTGAGAATACTGCTACGATTTGCGTACACTTAGAAAATCCTTTTTAAGCACCTTAACTAGCTAAGCTATCGTTTCAACTCCCAGAATCCTCTAGAATACTCGCAATAATGACATAAAAAGAAATATGACAAATAAGACTCAAACGGGGCAGAATTGGCAGAAATGGAGGTGCGAAATGGAATGAGCACCTTGAAATTAGTAGGAAACGGGAATGGGGCGCCTGAAAACATGAAAATAAATGTATATAAGAGCACAAGAAATATGAAATGTGGGAAATGGCACAAAAGGGTCAAGGGGAGAAGGATTTGTAGAAATAGGGATGCGCAATGAACTGAGCGCATAGAATTTGGTCAGAAAATGGGGTTTTAGTACCTGAAAAGACAATATGAAATATATGTAAAAATACACGTAATTGACATAAGCGAAATTGGCAGGAATCAGACTAAGTTTGACAAGAATTTGACAAGAAAGTTAAAGCACACTGGTTTTACAAATGAGCAACAGTATGGCAAGGCTAAAAAGATACCGGTTAAGTACAAATCACGATACTAGGATCGAGACTGAGACGGCTGGACTTCGCATGCCACGGAAACGACATAGCTAGGAGCTCAAGGGACGCCGAGGGTGGGCACCAGTGTGGCACAGAGTGCACACTGGGGCCCCACCCGACAATATAGAGCAGCAGTTAAACATTAAGAACCAAGATACACGAACGTAAGGTTGAGCTTCTTATAAGGCATAAAAACCTGAAACTCAGCAGATGATTGTGAGGCGGCGTGGCTCGGTGGTAGCGCGCTGGAGTGAGAATCTGTCGGTCATGGGATACCCGTGTGGCCTGCTGTCGCAAGTACATGACACTAGCCAATGCTAATGCTGCACATCTGAGAACTGCTAATACAGCATGTAGAACCGTAGCAGGAACATATGCACAAGCCAAAACACTCAGCGGAACTAAATGAACACGTACACAGAATTAATACAGCTGATTAGTGATTTTGAGGTGGCTGTCAGTGGGGGGGGAAGGGGATATTTTTTGCTGTGAGATGAGGGGGGGGGGGGAGGGGGGGGTATTGTTTAGTGGTTTTTGTTAGTTAGTGTTTGTGAGGTGTGACTTGCTTCTTTTTTTTGTGATTTTTTGTATGTAAATAATTGTGTATTGTTTTTTTGTTATGAAGGAAAGATGTTAATGTTCTTATTTTAAGAGGTGTTTCTTACGTTTTTATTTTCGACTGGATACCGTGTTCCTAGCGCGCCAGTTTACCACTGCGCTCACAGCGTGGCCCCCATGTCAGTCTAGGTAGGAACTGGGACTTCAGACCTTTCTACTAAGCAGCTGGAAAAGCGGGCTAGAGCGGGAATCGAACTCTTAGCCTATGGATCCTTAAGCGAGCACTCTACCACTGCGCCACGTAGCCCGCCTCTCCAACTGCGTTTTTCGTCGACTATATATGTCGACCGTACAACACAATGTGCATTGCTTTTATTGCATATGCACCAGGACAAGCATGTCTCACAGTGGCTTGGCTCAGCGGTAGCGTGTTGCGCTGACAATGTGTTGGTCTTCATTTTCAGCTTCAAGTACGCAGAACGGTCGCAGCATCCTGTCCTAATTAACTTATTCACAGAGCGAATCTTAGCTTGTGTTTACAAAAGTATTACCAATCTGCCAGTGCCGCTGCTTTACAACGAATAGTTTCTTCAACGTTGGATAGTCCAGTTTATTTAATCAAATATATATTATATATATAGTATTCAGACGATAATATTTCGATGTAGACCCAACAATTCTCATTGACGATAATCTCAGTGCTCACTCACTATAATGTAGTTGTCATTCATTCATCATTGATAACGATATCCGCTCTATCTGTACACCTACACATTCGACTCATCTACACTTCAACTCTTCAATTTTAGTATCTTTCAATCCATAAAGCTCGAACGTGGCGGCAAGTTGTGGATCAATACAAAAAACTACCGCAACCGCGACAATGGTCGACTTAGATTTTGCTCGCGCGCTCGGTGTTGCGACGAATCCTTGGTGGAAAGTGAATCTAGCCTCGGCGGGGCAGAGCATGGCTGAAAGTAACGGGCCCTGCGCCGGCTAAACATTATGTTGCAGCTGTACCAGTTCCGCCAACTGTTGTACACTGGCCGCCTTATGAATCGGAACAAAGTAATCATAATTGTAATTTCATTTGAAACTAAAATATGTTTACACAAAAGTAGTTGTCGGTCGTACATAATATTTCGCGAGCCGAATGCCTCCAAACAGAGTACGAGGTTTGTACTGAATACGAAGTCTCAATCATCAAATGAGGTGTCTTTCGTGCCGTTGCGTTAGCCATTAACTGCAGTACCAGAACCAGTTCCACTTTCGGTTGGTTCGGTGCTGCTGTGCGGAAATTAGCCGCTCCGCTGATTTGTTCATAAGTTGGTCGGGAAAAGCGAAAGAAACATTTTTGATGTTTTTTCATTTTAGGTTTTAAAATAATGTGATCGTATAAATTTGCTATATTTTATTAGCGTGTACATTTTAATGCAATTACTTATGTAGTAACATTTTTATGGTTATCAAACGTTGCATAGCAGTGGGAATTGATGTTATTTCGTGTCTTACCTGTAAGTCATATCTGTTTTGAAGGTTGTATTATTTGTTTTTTGACAATTTACATGTTCGATGCTGAGAAATATTGACAAAGAAATCCGGTTGTTTCTTTGCCTTTGTTGGTAGCAGGCTATCTATACCAAACGTACGTGGCTAAGCGTGAACGCTGGCCTAAGTCCTGCCTCATAGGTCTATTGCATGGTTTGTATACCATACATATCTGATCAGGTTTCACAAAAATATTATGAAACGTGTTTTAGGTTAATTCCTTTGGTGTTATCAAGAAGTCACTTTCTCCACAGGTTAGACTCCCACGATCAATTGGCAAAAGATTCTGCGTATGTTGAACTTCTTTTGATTTAAGTGAATTATACAGAATTAATACACATGTCTTTGTTTTTCCAAAAAGCAATATTATTGACAGCTGTTCTGTGTTTAGTTATATATTGAGTTGGTTAATGCTTGTTTCATACCATTGCTACTACTGTAAACCTAACTACTGACTGACGGTACAATTTTCAATTTTAGAGCATGGCTGCAAGTAATCGAATGGCACACCGGCTGGAGGGCTCGACAAAAAGCATATGGTACATACGCTTAGATTTTAACTGCGCATTGAGCAAGAACTATTAATTTGGTCAGCTAGTCAGTTGACAAATATTTTCAGAACGTTATCACAGTCTTATCAAAAATTATGTATAATAATTTGATACAAAGAATATGAAATCTCGGAAACCCAGTGCATATTATCAAACGAGCGGTCCTTGCTGACAGTAATTGTAGGTAATAGTGTGTAGCTCAGTGCTTGTTTTATTACGTTAATGGTTTTGTTTTATCATGATCTTGTTTTTCTCTTTCAAGGGTGGAGTTTACTGCACTCGCTGCTGAATGCAAAGCCGTGAATTTAGGACAGGTATGTTAATTTGATACTTTGATGTTTGTATATGCGGGCTGTATTGTGAAATATATAAGATCATGCTTCTTTTAGCAATAATGACACTTTTATGGAATTGTAAACTATATATTGTATATATAGTAAGTGTACACATATTGTAGTACCGTTTGACTGCTTTGGAATGGAAAGCCTATTTGCCTGATAACTCATACCTACGAAACTAGGGAACGTACCATTAGGGTAGCGCTATGCTTTTAATGACGTCCGTCACCGTGCGGTATTGTCGGCATGTTACTAACGTACGATTTCGTATGGCGACGGGAAGTTACGAAACCGCCAACGGTGCCGCGCGATAACTACAGCGCCACCCGTACTGTATGCTGATTACGCAACTATATCAAACAAGAATATGTGTGACACTAAAAAGTAAAAGTAAATAGTTTGCAACTGGTATTCTCTGCAAAGTTGTTTTTGTCCAATATACTCAAAACACATCAAGCCTGTTGTATTTCATCTGACGTTTTCGGTCGAAAACTTTATTATTTTTGTTGTATCTACAAAAGGAAGCGTTTTATAAACGTGGTAAATCGTTCAGAAAATTCACGGTGAATTGGACACGCTTAATTCATACAATACTCGGTGTTATAAATTTCATTTTTAGGGATTTCCGGATTATCCGCCTCCTGATTATGTAACTAATGCATTACAAAGTGCTGCTGCAGTGCCTCAAAACAATCAGTATACGCGCTCGTTTGTATGTATTCCTTTCGATGCTTTTAATTTTAACCAAAATTAATTTGAATTATAACCTGTCTTTTCAATGTCTTCATTGCCGTAACGTGTCTGACATTCTAATTTTCAAGACATATACAAAGATTTAAAGTTCTTGTTCGAGTTTGGAGACAATAGTTATGTATTTATGCGTTAATTGCAGAAATCATCGAGTGCTCTAAAATTTGTCTGCCGAGGTCAACGAAATTAAATGTTTCTGTGATTTGTTGCAGCATGTGTTCTGAGAAGTGTAGAACTTTGTTTCCATTTCAAGAGCACTTTATACAATTTTAGGGGCACGTGCGATTAGTTAAAGCGCTTGGAAGTTTATATTCGGATTTACTTGGACATCAAATCGAACCCATGAATGAAATTCTAGTCACTGTTGGTGCTTACATGGGATTATTCTATAGTGCAATGTCTTTGATTAATCCGGGCGACGAAGTAGGTACATACTTACGTGATGTAAAAATATGTTAGCATCTTTTAAATGATATGCCAACATCACATTATATACCTAAGTATTGGCTCCAACGAACCTAAACAAAAAATGAAAAATATTGCATAAAGTGCAAATCTCATATATAAGGTAGCGTTCACGGTATTTGTAATAATGCAAGGATCTGTTCAAAGGGTTTTGTAATTCTTTTTTATATGAAAGTTTATAGCTGAAACCAAGTAAATAATAGAGTGCCAAATTGAAGCATTACTTAAAACGCATATTGCGCTAATCCACTTTTTACAATTTTAAATATTTAGAAAGAACGAATTCAATTATGGTTGCCTTTTTTCTCATTTGCGTATCGATTGCTTATTATTGATATGTTTCAGGCCATCATAATAGAACCGTTTTATGATTGCTACGAACCCATCGTTAGAATGGCGGGTGGAAATCCAGTGTTTATACCCTTGCGTTTGGTAAGTACTGCGTTGCTCTTTTGCGTAAAATTGTATGTGTAACTTTTGCAATTAGGGCTGGAATGAAGACAACTTGTCTCCAATACACATTTTGGACTGAAACGCTGTTTATAAAAGAACAACCGAAAAGATGCATTTATTGGAGTGTTTTATTTGTAATAAGATTACTTTTAAGACTTTTTACTGAAGGAAGAAGTGTTTGCTAGTCAATTTTTTGACATGTTTTATGTGCAAAAGCGAGAAAACGATTTCGTGGTTAAGTTTTTATAACCTATTAACTGCTGGGCACTGGTTATTTTAAGTTAAGCTCACATATTTAACAAAACAGATTTTTTACAAGAGAACGTTTTTAACATTTTGCTGCGATTGCATTTCTGGACAATCAAGAAGTTCAAGTTTTGATTTAAAGTAAAAATGATAAATGCAAACCAACAAATAATTATTACGTATTCTCTAAACATATGATTTGCGCAACTGAAATGCTTCAAACTATGAATAGGTGCAAATTATATATCTGGTTCCTATTCGTTTGCGGTAAAAAATCCCTATCCGGATCCCGTATCCGATATATTAATATCCATCCCTAACGTATAGTACTAGTAGTTTTAAGATTTGTTTTCGCAGCTGCTTTTGATTTTAGGAATCGCACCAAGACAACTCATTGAACACGAGCAACGACCTCAAGCTTAACTTTGAAGAGCTCGAAAGCAAATTTAATTCGAAGACAAAAGTTTTGTTTCTAAACAATCCCAATAATCCGACTGGAAAGGTATTATAATATTGCTTGAAGTTTTTCGAAATTGTTATAGAGTTGGATCTTAAATATTTATACAATGTATAAACTTCGAATTAAAAATGTACTTTATCAAAAGAGTATTTTGGATTTTACTCTTGATTCAAACCAGAAACAGAATTAACCCGCAAATAGTTAAGCAAACAATAAGCAAACAATAGGTTGGTGTGCGAGATTTGATTAGAATAGCGCGAGTGATTATTAACTTATGTGTTGAACTACGCATTTGTTATAACTTATTTACTTACATGTATCAAAACTGAGACATCATATTTTATTCTTTCAGGTGTACAAACGTGATGAATTAATGAAAATTGCTCATTTAGTCCGAAAGCATGACATCATTGTGATATCAGATGAAGTGTACGAGTGGATGGTTTATGACGATAACAAACACATTCGGTTTGGTTAGTTGCAGTTCGTGTTGTTTTCACATAAATTGGCTGTACATTTGGAGTTTGTCGCAACGGCAGTTAAATTTTTATCTACAGCACGCTGTTATACTGTAATTAAAATAGAATTTCAATCACACTTACTTTTGGTTTTGGTTGCGGTAGTGAGTGGCTGACGTAGCATCCTACTGTGTTTCTGTGGTGACGATTACGTACAAAAATGCGATTAAGCAGCTTTATGTTTGTTTACATTTTAAAATACTTTGGGGTACTACAGCTTATTTGTTTTTAGCAACGCTACCTGACATGTGGGATCGGACAATCACAATTGGAAGCGCAGGCAAATCGTTTAGTGTTACTGGATGGAAGGTCAGTCTCAGATCTGTTATGTTTTGTTATTTATATATTTACGTTTTTATATTACTTTGAATAAAATAAGTGGGTTTTGATTCTGAAAAGTAGTCTGCTGCATAAAAATCTGTAAGGTACATCCTGGTTTCTACTTTAACATTTTTTCATATTGCAGTCGTAAAATGTTTTCTTTGGTGAAAATATATTTGTATATTGAGGGTTATTATAATAAATCTTGTGTTATGCGGTAAGCGTAAGATTCTAATCGAGTTTTGCATGGAAAGTTTATTGTATTATTAGTATTGAAGTGTATACTTTTCAGATTGGGTGGGCAATTGGTCCTTACCATTTGTTGGAAGGATTACAGTTTGTACATCAGAACTGTATTTTTACGACGTGTACCGTTTTACAAGTTAGTTTTTGCATTTTGATGACTATTTTTTGTATTGTTCTATTTAAAATATTTAGTTTAGCGTGAAAAAACTTTGGCAGTTAAAGGTATTTGACTTTTCTGTACTATAACAAATTACACATTAATTTCTAAAAATCTAACGGGCATCCATACAAATTAGTGTTATGTTTTATTTTGTGGACTGACCTCTACTACTGCCGTTATATGTTTAAAATTGATTCCCCGAAAACTTTCAATTTGAAGACAGTTTAATATTATCTTTTTTGCAGGAAGCAGTTGCAGCCGCATTTGAATTAGAAATGCAACGCTTAGACTCCCCTGATTGTTACTTCCGTTCGATTGCAAGGGAGCTTAAACCGAAACGCGATTTGCTGGTACAACTACTCAAAGATGCTGGCATGCAACCAATAGTCCCAGAAGGTGGATATTTTATGATCGCCGATTTTAGCAATTTGAGTAAGTACAGAAGCAAATGCTGGGTTTAGTTACAAAACAGTCTGTTATAGGTGGTTGAAATTGATTCATATTACCGATAATGTTATCGTTATAGTTTATAGTGCAGTATTTTGTCTGAATTGGTCTCGCAATCGCACGAAATAATTTTTTCTATATTATTCAAATGTAATTTTTACAATATTACACAATTGTGGAAAGAATACGCGATTGTACTCATAAATTATGTTACAGATAATATAAAAATTGATGGAAGCTCACCTGATCCCAAAGATATTCAATTCGTTAAATGGCTTACCAGAGAAAAGGTAATGTATGTTTAACTGAAACATTAATCGACGGAGGTGAGGTGTAAAACTTGATACTGCGCGGTTATTAATTTACGTGCTGCAGTCTAATGGTTTGTATTTTGCATTTCCATCTGATTAAGCTGCATGTGTCGACGCCACGAATAAGTTTCTTTTTGGTTTGTTCAATTTCGTAACTGCATAGCTCCAGCTTATTTCTGCTGCGGACTTTTGATTTAAATGTTACATTATTCGCCGGCTTCTAGCGAGTTTAACATTAAACAACAAACTTGTCGTATTTCAGAAGCTTGCTACAATTCCGCCGTCAGCATTTTACTGCAAAGAACACAAAGACTTGGCAAAAAATTGGACACGGTTTTGCTTTTTTAAGAAGGATTCTACATTGGAACAAGCTGCTGATATTCTTAAAAAACTGTAAACGCATGAAAAGAAAGATCAATAAAAATTATATTGCTTGTAACAAGTAAACCATTTTGAGGTTCTGCTCGTAATTCAACTGATCGTCAAGTAGATTTTAAATGTTCCGAGCCCGTCTTCATCTTCTCTTCTGCGTTCGAATTTTAGGCCAATGTGTAGAACAGGGTCATAAAAGTATATTCCTAAGCCTAAGTGTAAGAATGAGCCTAAACCTATGTCTACGCAAAAAATAGCCGAAAGCTTATGCTTACTATGGCTTCAAGCTGTTTGTTAACGACATTTTTCTAATTCGTTTACTGTGATTATATGATGTTTATAATTGCTGCCTGTGATTGTTAAGCCATAAAATGCTTGGAGTTACAATAATTCATTATTACTAGTAAATATTGTTACTGATGTTTACTTTTCGAGCACGAGTCTTTCTCCTTTCGTTTTATAATTTTTCCCTTTACGCTACAAAAATTTTCCTTCTTCAAATTGTGTTAGGAGTCTAGCCCATGTATGAGCAAGTTTTAAGAGCGGATTGCCTCTAAAAGACGAAAAGAAGATCTAGTTAGTATTCAAAGACGCGCGTGAAGCGGTACGTTTGTCCTAGTATATACTTATTCCAAAGTGCCACGCATGCTGTGAATAATATACTACACAATATAGATTATATATGTGTGTAGGCAGCATATTTTACGTGTAGCTATATAGTTGCTGATAAATGTGAAGTGGTGGGCTGTGTGGCTTTTAGTGGTAATGCATCCCCAAAATTGTGAAGATCTCTAGTGTGAGCGACTTGCCGCATACCCGTTTTTCAGCTGCTTAGTTATGCGTCATTCGTTTTTAGTTCCGCCCAATATGTGGAAAATGGCGACAGTGGCAAGTAGTGGTAAATTGAAAATTTATAAACAGTAATGGGAAATTGAATTTGCATTTTTGAAAAAACGAAATTTCGATTTCCCACTGCTGTTTTGAAAAGGAAGATAAGGGGAAATTGAAACAGTTTCTAAAACAGATTGCAAAATTGAAAGCATAAAATAGCAATGAAAAGGAAATTGAAAATAGATGCCAACCTCACCGGCAAAATTGACACCCAAAAACGTGAATCGAATTTCTTCTTGGGTACTAGTTCGTAATATAGAAAATGGGAATTGAATTTTACCATTATCCGGAATTAGTGTGCGGTAGGCTTTAAATCTAATTCACAAATGCGACCTCTATTGCTTGTGTAGTGCGCAGGATGTAACGGATATCCCCAAAATTTTAAAAATTTCTATGCATCCGCCATTTTTTTCTTTATAAATTTTGAAATACCGGTGAATATTTGCATGCCTCGATTGTAATTGCAGAAAACCGTTTTTGAAACTTTTATACTTCAATATCAGATTTCCATTTCCGTTATTTTGATCACTATTCGTTTCCGTTATCTTTACTATCCCTTTAGGCCTTGGTAGTGAGCTACTACACAAACATGAATGCTGGTGGCGATCTCAAGTTTTCCAATGTATCAGTTTTTAGTCGGTGGTTTAGTCGACCCAACATTTTTACTCTGTTACATTGTTTTTAGTCATTACTATTTTTATCCGAAAGTACTTAGATTATCTTGTCAGCTCCTAATAAAGTGAACTAAAATTATATCAAGAAATGGTATGGTCTCTCCCTATCTTGCAAGTTTTTATTTTTGTGATTACCTTGTCTGAAACAATGTTTTAGAATATATGTATATTTTTATTTATGCATATATTTCCTCTAAATTGCATAAACACCTTGACTAGCTTATTTGGTTCAAACGTTTGACAACAATAAATATGAGAAAAAAATTTTCGTTTAACACTTGAACTAGTTGAGTTAGCGTCAAAAACAGTAGATATGACAAAGAGATTTGCTGAAAAATTTGAACTAGTTGATTTAACCTCAATTTGCACAAAAACTCGAACTAGCTGATTTAACCTCAATCTACATAAACTACAACTACCTGAGCTAGTACCGTTCATTTTGCAATTAGTTTCCAGCATAGCAGTATTATCAGCAGTTTACAAAGTTGTGTTACAAAGATATGACGTTGCAGTCGACGTATTCGTAAACAATTACAAATTTGATTCATATACAAATGCTCTGCAAAACTATATGCAGGTGTAAAAATACAAGCTCATGTGTGCTAAATTTTTGAGTTATGTGCAATTATATTAGCGGATCCAGAAATTTCCGATGACGGGGTCCTAGCATTAGACTTATAAGTTCATTAGAAAATATTTATATACATAAAGTTTCGGTTTGTGCTTAGTAGGCGGCACAACAGATGATTTTAGTATTCCAAACACTTTTGTACGACAACTGCATTTACTATAGTTTTCTGTGACCGCATTTAGTATTTCGGGGACTTGAAATAAAAACGTGTTCTGTTCATGTTAAACATGTTCGTAGCAAAGGGTGGAACTTTTCATTACATTAACATTTTCTAAATCACAGAAAATTTTGAAGGTTAAATGCATGTGAAGTTCTTCAAACCTAATATTTAGGTTTGCGTCCCAAATTACATTATGTGTAGTATCTAATTTGGTTACGAACCTGATCCCTTAATGTCGTCTGACGTTGCTACCTGATACGGCAACGCATGTGAATTGTAGCTAGTGGCGAATCCAGGTACTGCTAAAACGGGAACATTAATATAGAGCTGGTGCTATGCTTTTGATCTATGTTAATGCCATCTGGCTTTGTCCACTGCTATGGCAACGCAAGTGAATTGCGGCCAGTGGAGGATCCAGCAATTGCTGAAACGGGAACAGTATTACAAGGCTGGTGCCCTAGCGCTAAGTTTTTTGGCCTATGTTTCTGGTTTTGTCCAGTGCTCTGGCAACGCACGCCAATTTTTACCAGTGTTGGGTTCAGAAATTGCTATAAGGGAGACTGGGCGAGACAAAATAGTGAAAAGAAAACCCTATGCCCTTATTCTTAAATGTATGTACCATCTATATATCACCAGTTGGTGATAGGTCTTGCAACTTTTGAACCTATGACTGCTGAGTTCCAAAATTTAGCACAAGTGTCGCATTTGATTTGGCCTACTTCTCTGCTTAATTTGAGGTCCGCAGCTTAGTAAAATAGTCGTGTGATTCCCTAAGTATTATTTTGTGCATCAGACAGCATTCAGTAAGCATCATTGCATTTGTCGAAGAATGAGGGTGTGCGTTCCAATTTTTTGTTTTTCCTGGAAAAAAAGGGACAAAACCGCTGGCTTTCTGTCGCTATTGTTCTTCTCCGCAAAACCCAACCCTGAAATATCTACGCCAGGCGGCAAAAACGGGGCATGAAGAAAATTTCTAAGGAGTTAACTTTCCGTGCTCACACATACATAGTGAATTGTGCAACAAGTATATCAAGCGCAGATACCTAAAAGCTACGTCGGAAGATCTGAGCAACATTACAAAATAAGCGACAGGTTGCACGGAATACGAATGTTTTTGTGCTTTTTGCTTTTGTAAATCGTTGAGGTTTTGTCTAAAATGATAATTTGAAAACGTTTAATAGGTCAAAAATATACCTTTCAATCTTGGACAATACCTCGGTTCTTCGTAGTCGGTCGACAAATCTACCCAAAAAGTGGGCGGTGGGAGGACTGTAAACACACCATCGAGTACAAGCTTTTTAATCGGAAAATAAACTTACACACAATCATGATTTTTCTCTTTCGTTGCATGGCAGTCACGTTTTTCCGCTACAAACCCGTTTTCGCTTCGACCTGTTGGCCCTAGTGCCCATTTTGCTAGCGGCCAGACGATCTTGCGCGCAAACGCAATGCACAGCAACGCTATCAATCCCGTAAATATCACCCCAGCGATCGCAGATACAGTTTCAGTCAACGAATGAAATCCTTCAAACCACTTGGTTGGATTAAATATTCGTTCCCAAACGCTTGATCCTCCGTTAGCGTTAGGGCTATTACAACCAGGACAATTTGAAGCAGTTTGAACGAACGTATGCGAAAGTCGAAACCAAACAATTGGTTCTTGGTCAAAATTTGCCGTTTTACATTGGCGTCTGTCCGGTTGCTGTACACCATGAATGCATACGTATCGCGATTGGGTAATATGAGCCGGTAGCGGTGTCAATTCGGTGTAGTTATGGGCTAGTGGCAATTGGGTGACGCAAACAAGCACAACGTCGATGTTTTCTGGGCTCGGGCCACGGTTTGGTCGATATACATTTATCATAAACTCGCCATACGCTTCAATAATTGTAATATTAAGGTAAGTATTACCGTTGGCGTCTAGCATAATTGTAGCGTGGAAATCTTTGGCATAGCTTGCATGCACATGACGTATGATGCTTAATTTTTGACGCAGCGCTAAATCTAGGCGTAGGGTAGGAGCGCTTGCCCGGCGGTGTTCAACACGAACAAAATATGCGTTCGCTATGTGAGGGCTTCGAATAATTTCAAGTTGGCGAATAAAAGTTTCATGAGATTGCGCAACTGAAGCTCCAGTGAATATTTTGTCGGTAGAAGTTGCAGTTCCGGACGCGTTGCGTATGACGTGACTATAGTCAGTGTTAATACGATAGCGATCTAGGTATTGTTGCGCCTGGCAATCAATAATCGCAGGATCATGTATTGCGATAAGTTGCGATGCAACATTTTTGACTTGCCAAGAGTGAGTTTGACGCGAGTAGCGTAGCCAGCCTAGCTTGTCGGTACTATGTTCGTGGACGCTGTTGATTAAACTTGGAGATTGTGTTTCAAGCAGGTCAACGGAGCTATTTTTGCGGTTACTCCAATAAATATCAAACAGTGTGCCATCGAAGTAATATCCTTGGTTGAGTTGAAGATTGAATCGTGCTGGATTTGCGTCAGCAAATACAAATACGTCGGCGACGTTTTCAAACCCGTTCAAATGAAGATAGTTGCCTTTGTAGGGTAGAATTGATCTGTGATACTGGCGGAACAAAGACCATTTTGGTGCACGGGTTCCACTCTCGACAGCTTGATGTAACCCGTAAATCGAAATTACTAGTTTGACAGTTGGTACCGGTTGACTTAAATATATCGCGGTAAATTTACGGTCTTGGTAAGCACGGACGCTTATATCACAGCATAACGTTGCATGCCCTGAACTAGTTTCGCTGCAACCTGTATTATGTTGGAATGAATAAAATTTCGTCACACATAGTTCGTTTTGCGCGGGCGACAGTTGACTTGTAATTAAGTGCCCTGAGCATGTTTTGCCACCGTATTCTGGAAGACAAAAATCACCATCTCCACCCTTTGGGCAATCGCAACGACACCTTGAACGAAGTTCCGGGATACCGAAAATATACGACTGCCTCACTGGGTATTCTTGTTCAAATAATCGGTACTCAATGGCGTAGAAAAGTGAAGTTAAACTTGGACTACTCGCCAACATTTCGTTGTCTGCTTTCGGCACTCCTGAATCCAGTGGCAGCCCACCATCGGTAGAAGACGGCGTGGTCATTTGCTCAGTATATGCTTGCTGCTCGCTAGCCCGAGTCAAATTTGCGTTCAGTGTTTCATTTGTTAAATTGAACTGTTCGTTGGATTTCGAAGTGAGGCTTACTTGAAAACATGAGCGATGGTTTAGTTCAAGTGTCATTTGAATGTTTGTTGTGAGCCGAAGTTTGTAGCTATCGCGGTCGTGGAAAAAGTATTCGCCTTCGGTAATTTTTGGCACCAAACCGTGGCATTGTACTGGCGGCAGAATAGCTGACTTATCTTTACCGTTAAATGGCAGGTTATCGTAATTTGAAGCTTGTTTCGGTGCCGCTTCGCTAACAGTTCTTACGACCAGTGGTAAGAATGAAACGTAGTGTAAGATTAAGAACGTGGTTGGTAGCTTGTGAATGCTGAATAGTAGCATATTTATAGCTTTAGATAATTGCTGTGGTACATTTCAAACAACCTGACAGTTGGTGATGCATTGTGAATTAAATTTTTTACTAGTAACTGTTACAAAGTAAAGTACTTTTAAGCTTTAAAAAGTACGTATTAATGCTAAGGATAAACTGTGTATGTTCTGTGAGTAGCTTTATTATGAAACCAGCGGAAATTTCTCGCGAATACTTTTGAAACTGTGTTTTTATCGCTAAATATGAGAACCGCTCTAGTTCAGGGGGCTTGGACAGCGACATCTTCCCAACTTGCTTAGGTTGCC
Organism: Enoplolaimus lenunculus; assembly: GCA_030248215.1. Taxonomy (NCBI): domain Eukaryota; kingdom Metazoa; phylum Nematoda; class Enoplea; order Enoplida; family Thoracostomopsidae; genus Enoplolaimus; species Enoplolaimus lenunculus. The sequence continues at coordinate 91,590 of JASANG010000519.1, read as the reverse complement.
TTGAAATTGGGACGGGGCTTCGGGTGGTAGCCAGCCTGATTGAAAACTAAATATCTATGCCACACAAAATTATAAGTGTATTGTAGAAACTTTTTGCGTTAATGTAACAGAAATGCGGTGAGAAAACTAAACAATTACCGGACGCTCCAGAGACACTTTTTCGCTATATGCTTACTCTATTTTAGTCGAGCTGTAGAAGACAAATGGATTTCAGTACACATTAGAAATATTTGATCAAAATGCAGTAATTCCACTGTTTTAAAATATTTGGGCCACACGAAGTTGAGTGCGGATCTGGTGATTTTCCTAATAAGAGATACTGGCTCGGTTGCAGGAATATGACTAAAGTCGACCTCTGAGTTTACTCGGTTTTGGTCTTATGTAAAGAAGATTTAACTTTACGACTCGAAATTTTTGTTAAATTGACAGTCGTTGGAAGTGCGAAGTGTTCCATTTTAACCCTTTATCACATGAATATTTTCTATTTCAATGAGACCTACTTTTATCCTAGGATTCGAACTCCAGTGACTGGAGCGTAAGGCGTTTACCATCACTACTCAGCTACAGGAGCTTGACGCTCGGGCCCGTAGGGGCTCTCACGTAAACACAGTGCCAAATGCATAATTCTTAATTTTGTATGTACACTGCAAAAAATGGTGAGTCAAATTGACTCTCTCCGAAATAGGTTCTAATGGACTACACAAACTGAGTCAAATGCGACTCCGCCAGAGTCAAACGTGCGACGCAGTGAGCCGAATTTGACTCAGTTTGTGCAGTCCCGTAGAGCCTATTTCGGAGAGAGTCAATTTGACTCACCATTTTTTGCAGTGTACCAATAGGTTAGTTTGCAGTTGTTTTAGCAAACACAACCAAGTAAGCTTGTAAAGTGCCATGGCTTACGATCACTTGAATTCGCTACTGATTTGCTCCGTCATTCACCAGGACTCATAGGAAAATATACCATGACTCATGAAACGTATTAATAATTTTAATATGCAAAAGGCAAACCTATTGTAATTTGCTTACTGTACTTCGCACATTTACAATGATAGCTCTTGAACAATTGCACAGTAAAATATGCCTAATTCTAACTCCTAAGCCTAAACTTAATGAGAATATTGAGAAACCTGGGCAAGCAAAGCACCAAATAATTCTTTACACGACACGACAATGGTTATTTCAAATTACATGTAAAACAAATTTCATATGATTAAGCTGGATTTTAAAATAAGCTAAAAATTCGCGTATTTTAACACATTTTAGTGGCTTCAATATTAATATGCGCGACGTTAACCGGTGCCGGTACTTGTACCACCAGAAACTGATTATTATTCTAAGTCATGACGTGTCTGGTTCGTATTAAAGCCACACAATATAACCATTTCTTTGAGGGGGCTCAATAAAGAGCTTTTACAAGCATTAGGCTCTGTTGCACGCGACCGTTATGCCACATATCCGGTTTACGGCGATAAATCATGATACTTATATGTTGGTATGAACATTGCCAGCTACCATATCGTATGCGTAATTGGTGGTAAGAAACAATACATAGAACACGACGCAGAAAAATTAAGTCAACCGTGAAGCTTAACAGCGTTTTTTATTACATTTCACTCTTATTGAAGTGAAATTATAAACCACTTTTGAATTGAAGTTGCTAATGTCAAACTGTTTTCTTGAAAATGACTGCTCACGTGTTTAGTAAAGGTTATTTTATCATTGATTTTATTTAGTTTTTTGCACTGTAGTATTGTTGGCCCATGTATAGAACGGGGCCGGAACAGTAGTATAAGCATTATGGATGAGCCTATTCCTAAGCCTAAGCCTAAGCCTAAGCCTATGCAAAAAATTAGTCTAAAGCTTAAACTGACTCTATTATAGCACCTCCGGAAAACGATCCGGTCCTGTTCTATACATGGGCCGTATTGTTTTAGCAAGTTAAATTTGATAATTTTTAAAAATATTATACAAGTAGCTGTGTCCGAATTAGTGGTTAAAACGACCACAGCTGGAAAACCAGGTGTTGTGTTTATATTTTTACCCCCGATAAAGTACAATAGATTTATCTCCAGTCATATTTTACCCCGTTATATTTTTGCATCAAGGTTGGAACCGGCGGCGGCCCTTCTTTTGGCCCCATAACCACCGACCCGGGCCCGGTTCGCACGAGTTCGGACCGGCTGTACGCTTTCGTTTTGCACAGAAAACAAACGCGACGCTTAAAATACACTGTTTATACATTGGAGGATTTTAGAATTTTCTAACGGGTGGGCAATGCAATATATATAACGAAAACCACGCAAGTGTGGATTAATGGAAACGCTAAAACCAACTATAATATAATTGCTGCCACAAAATTTTGATTTTGTGTCTGTCCTGTAAGCGATTCGATCAATTGGTCGACCATAGATATGCAAGTCCTGAAGGTAGACGAACCTTGCCATTTTCTTATAATTCTTTAACGATGGGACAACGGATACTCTCTGTATTTGTCCCAATACATGACCTGAGAAAGTATTCCAATACGCAATAGTTTTGATTGATAAAGTACACTTCATCAAGCACATGTTATCTTTAAAACGAGCCGAGGTTCAAAATTTTCTACAAGTACAAGTACCCTTTTATCATGAGATTATGCGATAGTCTTATGCAAATATCAAATGATATATACTTGAAAATTAGTGCAAGTATCACATATACTTAAAAATATAATAGCCTATTGGGAAAAAGGTAAATATGATTACCTATCGGAGGAGACTATGATTGGACTTGAAAATATGATGGGGATAAAATGATACTATCTTATTGGAGGCAAAATGTGATTGGTGTAAAAATTTGATACGTCTGCGTTGGGTGGGTTTGAAGTTATACAAGCTATGGATGTTGAAATCGGGCATTCTACCATGACGTCACACAGATCGCTTCACGAGATGCTTAGAATGCCAACGGTTGCGTCGGATTTATGCTTCCGGTTTCGAATAGCATACATCACAGGGAACTGCATTATTATTGCAAGTGCACATAATCGACAAGCATATTCCGATTTCGATTTGCTTACTCGATCTTCATTCGTTGGATAAACTTTTAAAAATCTGCGTTGTAAATATTTTCAGTAAACTTTGTAAAATTTTCGATTATGAAAATAAATTGCGACTGCATACGTACGTTGTGTGAAAAAATAAATCAGTGATATAAACGCAGCCAATTATAGCAACTTGCAGCAACCTTTGCTTGTGTTCTACTAAATTCGCCAAATGATGAGCAAAGTCAGTGTCTTTAACAAGCCACAAAAGTTGAGGAAATTCAATTTTGAACCACGGCGGCCTGTTAGCATTTAATCCATTAACCCCACCGCACGTCCTTTTAATCAACTTTGTTTTCAACAGCTATGTATACATTGTACCAACCATCCTATAAGGTTGCAATAGTGCTCCGTTATGTTTCAATTTTCGAACGAAGATTGTATTCAGATATCAGGTTTAAGGTGGTCTGCTACTTTTCTGTTTACAATTTAATGTTGAACCTGCGACAAATCCTAAAATACAATTCCCAAACGTTTGATGAGTGAAGTTTTCATTGAGAATTTTATTCTTTTCTATATATACTTTATTCCCAATATGCGGCATTTGCATAAAGTGTGAAAATCGTCCCGTTCATGATTTTGATCAGGGTTTTTTTGAATTTTCAGTTCCAACATCACAAATTTTGCTACGGTGATGCCTAAATGAGCGTTACAAACGCAACAAAAACAGCCTCGCGAGCAGGTATTTTTACGTGTCAAGGCACACGAAGTTTTCCAGAGGCAACAACACAACTTTTCCTATCATAGAATTCTTGTAGTGCAAATGAGAAAACTTTCAGACAGCGAGGTGAAATTGCTCGTATATAAAGGCGCTACTCCTCGAACCTGTGGTAACAGCCTCAATAAAAATTTGATTTTTATGTAATGAAGCGGTTTAAAAATTCAACCGGTTGCTTAGTGATTTGTCTGCTTCAAAGCAAAAAAAACGTAGTTATCGGCAGTGAAAGTCATTGTAATGTTATGCACAATCCAAAACTTTACCTCTGTGAACATGAATTTGATCAAATTCCATATTCGAAATCTTTGATTGTGATTTAGATTTGAGAGAATTGTACTATGAGCATAGTTTGTTAGTGTCAGGAGCGAGTCAATGTTGATGACAGCGCTATTTTATAGTGCATGTTATATACTGCAGGGATATATTCGACACCTATTCACGCAAATTGCTTTAATAACCGATTCATAAACTTTTCAATATGCACCTATTTTTTCCAAAATTATTAAAATCCTAAATTAAGTTCTATTGCAAATTTACCATTATTTAATCACAAAATACTCATGTTCTGTACTCAACAATTGCAATATCAGCGTTCCCTTGTACAATTCTTATTATTAAAGCCGTGAATTTTCGAATATATATAAATGTATATATGGATCCGGCTATTGTTCCATTTTCAACCGCAAAGAAACGAAATAAATAAACCTGATTATGATTAACCGGCTATATATCGCAGTATAATAGTGAAACCAGAAAAATACAATCCTTCTAGGTAGCTGCTACTAAGTAGACCTCTATTCTTTCAAACGCCACATCTGCCACACACTGGCCGCAGTCTCACGGTAACCATTTCTCAGATAAGTTTATTGCCCGATCTGAGGCGCTTCGGAAAGGCTTAGCGGGTCTAATAAACTGTGAAATTATGGTTTAATCGCATAAGCCAGGTCATTTTAGGTTAGTATTAATCATCCGCTTAGCCATAGCGATATGGGAGTCAATAGCGGTAGTTGAGAAATTGCACATAGCTATGGGTTTGCTTGTAACTTGCAGCAGCGTAATCTGAGTTGCAGTCAGAGATATATATCTATTTGTTCACTGCGGTAAACACACCTTTGTGGAAAATATTATTACTTCTAATGCAGCGTATCTGCTCTAAACTGTACGGCTGACAGCTCAGAACAAAATACGTTTTACGTTGGTTTAAATGGCTCACAAGAAATCATAATTACGAATATATTTACCAAGTGTCTCAAAGAAACACTTTTATTTTGTGCACGTGACAGTTTCACGGGTCAATCGGAGGTGAGAGACGGAATTGGATGTGAAGCGAAATTAGGTTGCTAAAACAATATTTACATCTTGATTTAATTTTAGCAAATATCCGTAACGTGTTGTCAAACGCATTGCCAAAAAGCTTGGATTTACGCTTTATATTTTTTAAAAACAGAGACAATTTATTAATTAAAATTTTAAAATTTTAGCAAGCGTTAAAGGCAAAAGCACTGAACGCTACAATTTTATATATATGAAAAATTTCGCTACCATAGCCGGATCCGGAGCGGAAGGCCGTTTTACTGCCGGATCCGCAGTCAAAGACAGACCTGTATTTGAACACTGGTTTATAAACACGCCTTTCTGGAAAATTTTTTTATTTCTAATAGATATACAGTGTTTCTGCCCTAAAATTACGATTGACAGCTCATAACTGAATACTTTTTACGTTGGTCTAAATGGCTCCACGAGATATCGTATTTACGAATGTGGTTATCACAAAATGCAAAACCACTCATGTTTCTGAGTAGTGAAGAATTAAAATTGTAATCTAACTATCGCAAAGGCTAAGCCTAAATTAAAACCAGAGGCCATTTTAGTGTGTGTGACCAGGACCGTGCCGATCTCAACATGCTTTACTTATCCTCTCCGGCTGCTAGCTAGAGTATCATTTTTTAATCCTGGCTTAAAACACACTGAATTTTGATGTAAGTAAATAATCTTTATAATTAAAGCAGAAATGCCTCACATACGTATTTTGGTCAACTTTCCGGGATTACTTTGCTTACAGTGAATTCTTAGAACATAGACTCGATCGAACTTGAAAAGAAAATCTGCATGCAGATGTTTGTGCAGTCGCTAACTTTTGCACATTGCGCAAAACAGACTGGTCAATGGTAATTATTTTCCCGTCCATCTTGTGTTCATAGAATGTGCTTCGATTATTTAGAATACTGTGGCAGTTGTTTTAATAGTCTTTAAAAGGAATATTCAAGGGAGCCATTTATTAAATAAACAATAAGACCGATGCCAAATCGAATCATGGAATGCAAGCTGCGCTATATATAATGGGCATTTTTTTGTTTTTAACCGGTGTTCCACAAGCTAATGCGGCTCTTATATATCAGAGCACCTTTGCGCTTTGGTTTGGGCAGGTTCTAGTGTTGATCGGATTTGGGTGCTTGCTAGGGAAAATTAAAAATATGAAACCAAGGTTTAAACAGTTGTATATGAAACACATAGTCGCACAATTGCTTAGCAAAACTTTGGCCAACGTCGATTTCACAATTTTATAACCAAATGCAGATTTTTTGCTCTCGTTTATAAAGTTCAACTAAATGATACATAGGTTAATATCTTCAATTCATCAAAATAATATGTATTGCATATAGGCCAATGTAAAGAACAGGGGCGGAACAGTATATAACCAAATTCCTAAGCCTAAGCCTAAGCGTAAGAATGAGCATATCCCTAAGCCTAAGCCTAAGCATAAGAATGAGCATATCCCTAAGCCTAAGCCTACGCCTAAGCCTATGCCTAAGCGAGCAAAAAAACTAGTCTAAAGCTTAAGCTTACTTCATTCTAGTCCCACCGCAAATCTTTACATGGGCCTAAATAACGGCTGTATATGCCTCAAACTTTATTCATAACCATTTAAGATTCCTTTAAACGCATGTACCCTCAAGCGTGTGCACATAGATTACCTGTTAAATCTACAAAAATATTTCTGCTCATTTCAAATTTAAATCGCTTGTAAAAAATGCATTTCCATTTTACTGCCCACGACAACCAAACAGAAGTTTCATTAAGAAACAACGCAGAAAACAGACGGTATTTATTCCAAAAATGCGTTTAAAATTATGTTCATATAAAAAAAGCTACGTTGATGCAATGCAATACGCACCAACGTTTGGTCAAGTTGCCATAATTGCCGCCAGCAAAATCGACACCAGTACGAAAACATGTGGCGAGATGCGCGCGGATCCTAAAAAATATACGTTGAATATTTACTTTTTTTCGTCGTAATCTTTTTGCTTGAGGGTTATATCACTTTTTGTTCATTGTTCGGAACAGGGTAAAATGTGACGTTACAATCTGTAGAAAGCAGATTATAACTTAAACTTAATAATTTAATGGTAACGTTTAAATATATGATTCTATTCTCGGTACCGAAGCTACCACCTCCCCATAGCAACTAGAACGTCTTGGTCCTTTTGGGAATATCACTCCCAGTGACTCATTAAATGTTTTGGTCCCAGTTGCAGAAAATTAGTCAAATTCTGAGAATTCCAAAACCATCAGGCGCCATAACACATCAAATCTGTTGAAGTACGCCAAATATGGTCGAAGGCCTCTGCAAATCAAACGAGAGCCTCGGTCGGTGAATAACGAGAGGCCAAGATAGATTATATAGGGCCGTAGTGAGTCATTCACGGCCTCTTTGAATCGTATGGAAGCCTCGGTCTCGCGAGGCGGACCCTCGGCCCAGGTTTATACACGAATATCCGTTTCCATTTTTGTTAAGGACATAAATCTGTGCTAGAGTTTTCAGCGTTTTCAGAAACTGCAGCCGGAAACAAAATGTATACTGTAGTAAACCGTTGTGGCGAAAACTGCGATATTTAAGAGGGGTACCCGCTTTGAATCCAAATCAATAAAAGTCTGTTCAGCATCCTGTTATTTAGTTAGAAACTTTATACCTAATTTTCCTAAACTTTAATTCTGTTGCTTAGCCTTTTCGTAAAGCAATTGGTGCAATGCAGTGTGTTCATTTTTACTCCCGTCGTTAAATTGTATGAGCGTTTCCACTAAACCTAAGATTAAGCCTATGCCTAAACCTCCAAGTAAGTTTTTCAGTCTTCTTGTCTCTTAGTGGTCACGCCCTTATATACTTATATAACATAGGATCATTGTATAATGCACATACGATACGATCCAAAAATTGAAAAACCTGTCGATTGAACCGAAAACTATTTTGTTATTAGCTTACAATGATTCGATTTCAAAATCAGGCTGCCCCTATGGAACATCTTGCATTTATTTTTGCAGTGTTTCCGACAGGTGTTTCCGACAGTGGCCTATGTATAAATCAGGGGCGGCCAGTTGTTCCGCCGGACTGCGATAGAGTAAGCTTAAACTTTAGATTAATTTTTTGTTTACGCTTCGCTTGCTTGCGGCAATATATAAATTCAATTCCTTTGTCAATCAATTATGCTTAGGTTCAAGCTGAGACCTAGGCTAACCACCTACCGTTACTACTGCCGTGGCAAGAAGCTCGCATAAAACCTACCGCTATGATGTTCATCAGCAATTTCCGAATCTAAATCCGCTTGAATAGCCGGTTCAAATTCTCTGAATGTACACAATTGACCCCAAAATTCGCTTGCGACCGACGACGCAAGTCCAAATTTGGTCAAAATTGCTTGTGAATCAACGTTTGACAGCTTTAAACACGCGTTGCCAGGGTATGTACCATCTTTATGACACGAATACGCTGTTATTGGATCGTATTGTACACTTTTAAATGTTGTTTTTTGACAATACGCACCGCGACATTTTTCTTTACCGCATCCGTACGCGATTGTATACTCGTTTTGACCCGCGTCTAAGCCTTCGATCTTGCATTCACATTTGTCACATTCTTAAAACATTATACTCTTACGTATACTTTTCCCTTAACATTTGAGGGTTCGGCTTAGGCTTAGGCTTTTGGCCTTACGGTAAGGCTGCCTAGACTGTTGGCGTGAAGGTAAGGCTTTTTGTGCAGCCCATAATTGAGACTTTAGTTTGCGCATGTTTTGTTCCAGCAAAGCCGCACCCGCGGGTGGTGGTCGAGAGGCGGCGTTGCCGCTTCGACGGCGATTATCGCCCCCTCAATGAAAATTTCTATTCTAATTTGCTCTCTCTGAAAATATTTTTGTTCATCTGCTAATATTTCCTGTTTGCATGGATGTACGGAGCACTGTTTACATTTTTGTCCAGCAGTACTCGATGAAATATCTACAAGTTTAACCCTTTCTCACATGAATATTTTCTATTTCCCCTGAGACCTACTTTTATCCTTTGATTCGAACTCGCTATAGGAGCTTGACGCTCGAGTCCGAGGGGACTCTCACGCCTTGTGGTGATTTAGTACTATGTATACGTGTTGCAATTGTTAAACACGGTGCGATATATACTATTTAATGTATATACACTGTGCTGAGTTGCCTACAGGCAACTCAATGTGAAAAGGCGTTAACAGCGTATAAATGTCAGAGCACTAGTGATGTGAACCGGACGAAACCGGTCTGAAAATTTTCACTGGTCTGGTCCACGGCCGCCCAAGACTTAACCGCTTCGGCCCGGTCTGGTCTGGTCGGACACTTCCGGTTTATAAATATGACGTTTAAAATTTTACCGATTAACGAAAAAATCTGGTCAAAGAAAAACCAGCTGAAAAACCTATTTACGTTTTCTAAAAAGTCTGGAACGATTTCCATCCTCAACAAGTTTGGGGGGGGAATTAAAATTGTAAAATTGCAATAGTTCCGTTGTGTCATTGACATAGTTGATATCCAGGTCAGCGGCATCGTAATGGTAAACAGACTAATTCTAACTTTTTCAAATGATTTTGTAACACAGGTTCAATGTAGCGTTGCGCACCGAGCATAATATTGGTTACATTTTTATAAGATTTAATTTACCTGCAAGGTCAACCAGTAATACAGTAATGGTTAATACAACAAAAGCGAGGTAGTTTGCCATCTTGTTAATTGCGATTCAACAATATTGCTATTCTCTTAAATATAAATTAATTAAGGATTATAAGTGTCAATTATTTGACTGCAGAATATTTTAATTATACACACTTTATTAATGTTAAGACTCGTATGTTGATCGGGCTAAGGTATACCCGTTTAACGCGAACGGGCTACGCGAAACTTAAAGGTAATTTCGAATCGCCTGTTTGCTGTCAAGACTTGACGTAGCCATTTACCAAAAATACTACTTTGTGATTGAACAGGGCTTTCGTACAAAGGTCATCGGAAATCCGAGTCTGATTCAAGAATTACTAAAATATACCGTTATACCCTATTCAAACTTGCAAGATTTTGTTTTGATAAATCGTAATTAACATATGCACAAGTAATGCAAAACAGAGCTGCACACTGTTCGTGGGTACCCGCTGGTAACGCGGGTACGTGTAAGAAAACTTTGACGCGGGAATACCTGCGGGTAAAGAATTTCAAAGCGCGGGTGAAAATTTGTGATTCTTTACCCGCCTAAAATTTTCACAAAAAACAACAAACAGCGTTTTAAAATACGTAGTTAGTATCCATCACAAATAAAGCAGGTTGTTAAGATTATGGTTCTGGCTGAATTAATGCACGGGGGAATAATTTTCACATACATTTCAACGGAAATTTTTGGAGTACAGCTTTAGCATTTGGAGACATTCTTCGTTGTTCCTATGGAAGTTATATTGTTCTTTAGCTTGTAACAATATGTTCTAAAGTTTTCCAAATGAAATCTTAAGACAAATTTAGGCGAAACGAGTAAAGAAATGTATGATTTCTATATTTTAATTACAATGATTTCGCACAGACAAAAACGTTTTGATTCACTGATCATGATCGCACATCGGCAAACAAGCTAGTTTTTCCGGTGATAGGTGTAATGTGCGCTATTATCCGGTGTTATATTTTTTACTCTATGGCTTGTTTTCAAAGTTACCAAAAAAAATTTTCTGTAACGTAACTTGACTGACTAATATCTACACACTGTAAGATTACCCCAACTGTTTTGAACGCACAAGAAAAATTAAAGGCGGGTAAAGTCGGGCAGTGGGTAAAGTAATATTGCGCGGGTATACCCGCGCGCATAAAAAAATTCCCGCGGGTAATGCGCAGTGCGGGTAAAAAGTATATACTTACACCTCTGATGTAAGCAAGTATGGAACATCAAAATGACTGAGTGAGCAACCCCGAACGTGGCGTGAAGTATGTGAAAGTTTCGAAAATTATATGAATATAAATTAAGCAATTGGAATCAGGCACGCACAACATATATAACCAAAAAAGTATTCATAAAACATGAATGGAAAATCCCAAAATGGTTTCACAAAACCAAAAATAATCACATTTGTCGTCACTCAGTAGTGGTGATACTTTGTATCCAAGATGTGGCCAGTCAGCACCGATGGGTGGTATCAGAGCCGCATACAACCAGCGGGTCTTTTCGGGTAAAACGCGGGTTGAGTAAGAAGATTTTGCCGCGGGTATACCCGCGGGTAAAGAGTTTCAAAGTGCGGGTAAACATTTGTTAAACTTTAACCACCTAAAATTTTTGTAAGACACATGAAACCAGATAACGTAGGAAAACTTGATTTTTTACACTGTTTTTACCGTATGAGTGATAAACAAGTACGTACAGCCCATGTATAGAACAGGGCCGGGTCGTGTTCCTGAAGGGCGGGAAAAGGCTGGTTACGGTAAAGGAATTTTGCGCGGGTACAGGTGGGTAACGGGTAAAGACATATTGCATGGGTATTCCAGCGGGTAAGAAAATAAAATTTCCGTGGGTAAAGTGCAGCGCGGGTAAAAAATTTTTTACTCACTTCTGGGTGGTATACGCTTCTTTCGTATCACTTACCTACACGAACAATGCTGCGAAGCACAGGACATTTAGCGAAATTATGCAGATGAGTATTTAGAAAGCTAAATTAAACCACCTGAAGGTGGCACGATTCTTAATGGCCACGTGTTAAACCCAGACCTACGCCCAAAAATTCATTGTTAGTAACGTGCAAGTAAAATGAAAAACATGCTCGTGCGAACCGCAAACCTTATTTGCGATTCGCAACCTGGCAAGATAAAATTGACACAGAACCACATTTTTGTTTCAGCCAAAAGTGAACCGCCTTGCAACCTTGGGCGCCCCAAATGCGAGTTCGGTGGGTGCTTCCCACGGCGCGGCCTCCAAGCGTAAATAATACGCATTTTTATGTCAGCTTTAGTAATATCCTCAATAGGATGAGCAAAACCAAACATCTTGTCTTGAATGATGTGTTTCCAAGCGCTTGCAAGTAAACCAATAAAAACTAAACACTGTTTTGGAAATAAAAAATAGCAAATACCGGGTTGACAGTCATGCTTCAAAGACATCGTACAAGTATTGATTATTGGACCATGGTTTAAAGCATAATACACAAAATCTATAGATGTATGTTGCAATTTACGAACAAAAACCAAGAACGGTAATGGAGTTACAATACCATTGACATGTAAAAAAATAAAAACTGTGATTTATACATGTTCCTTAGACCTGACAAATTCTCGTGAGTTCTTTTTACGCTTCTGTTTTTATATCGCGTGATCTATTCCATCTAAAATGTCTAAATACGCCACTGAATGGAACTTACCTTTCTGGCGGCGCCCAACGCCTTGCGGAAACCTTAGCCACATTTCCCTCGAACCGCCATGTTGATGATACCGATACAACACAGCGACGGTATGCTCTGATCTGCATCACCATTGGCATTAACGTAAAACGCCAGAATCACAATTGAAAAACATGGACGTTGTTTTGGAAATCCTAAAATTTGAAACTGATGTTTTTTTGCAAACCAAGCTTTTGATGCCATGAAGTAGTGTGTTACTGCGTCCAGACTATTTTCTGAGTTATACATCGATTTGCGTAAGTATAAACTTTTGGTGCAAGCGAGTGACTTGAGAACGAAACATTGCGGCGAACTCTATTGAATTTTCAAAACAAATCAATGACGGGCGGTCGGCGGCTTCATACACCACCCTGCTTTACGAGCCATTTCCTCATCTCAGTCCATGTGCTTAGTAGTGCCAAACGTAAAAAAACTACGCAGCATCTGCTTCAAAAATACCACATATATCGAAATATCACCAATTGAGCAATTTTTATGTCGATTTCAATATTTTTATAGTGAACAATAGCATAGTTAATCTATTATCTCGCGACTTTCACTTACAGTAATTCTGTCTTATCTGAACCCCCTAAATTTTGCAATTTTCGCACTTTGTGTTTACGCGGTAGTAGCTATTCAACCAGCCAATGTATGGGTCCAAATTTTGATAGGAAGAAAGATTCACTTTTTCGGTTTTACTTGAGACAAAAACGTACCAGAACAACGATGATATTAACACCTGGTTCCGGTTCACTTTGGGTATTGCAGCTAAATTTGAATAGAGGAGGTCCAAAACTCAATCCCTTCAGTCAAAAAGTTGATTATGTCAGTTTAGCCTAGAAATTTGGACATAACTCACTGCGGCATGGCGAAATTACATAAACATTAATGTGAGATGATTATTGGTAACTTTTCCATCTCGGATATCTCGCAAAATCTACTTTTCATTTCAACTGAAATTTATTTTTCAGTTTCAGAATCGAACCCGGGACGAAGTCAGTTCGTTTACCAGTGAACTATCGCATCAATGCGCGTTCGAAAGACGTCGCATTTTGTAGAGTATTTGCATAGCGCGGACATGCTATAACATTCACTGTGCAGTGTCCATTATTTCGTACTCACATTTCATAGAGAGTACTGTAGTGACCCGAATAAGAAGGGGGACTGATATTTATTTGGCCTCTCCAGAGGGCACCGACCTGTTATTCGGTTACGGACCGCTATTTATTTTTAGCGCACGCTCCGCCAACCTTCGTACTGATATATCGTTGAATTAAACTTCTATTTGTCTTGCGTCAATAGCATGAATAATAATGCAAGGTTGTACCCCCTTGTTATTCGGTTACGGACTGTTATTTATTTTCAACCCGCCCTCCGCCGCCCTTCGTTAATACTGATATATACGGTATTGCAAGTATCCGTTGAATTAAACTTTTGTAATGTTTTTTATTTTAGATATTTGAAAGTTATATAGCTTTGTGTGCTTTAATTTTCGCTATTTTTGTTCTTAAAATATTTTTTGTAAACTACTTCGAGACACCAAAATGATTGATAAGACCGTAACGCAGCATACTTTTTGTAATTATTTAATATGTCTGAATGCTCGGCTTAGAACAATGATATTGACTTAACCAGTAATAACTCCGCCGCTATCTGATTTTCTTCAAAGAGTACAATATTTGGGAGAGACTTTTCTAACTGCGCGGTTTGGGTAGTTTTTGCATGCTTCATACGGTTTAAACAGTGAGTGTTATGATCTACTTTAGGGTCCGCTCTATTTTGCGATTTGTGTTTACTTATATATGGTTTGAATTCAAAAAAGTGTGCCTGGTTTCTGCCTCAATTCGCTCGCGAAAATTCTCTGCGTATCAAACTTGCACTGAAGGTTTTAACGAAGTGAACCGATGCACTTTTAATTCTGTAAAGCCTGTGAGCATCTAAGGGCAATTATGGGCTTCGGATGCGGTACCGAAACCAAGCAAAATAAAGTATTATGGTTGATGTAATACTAAATTGCGTCTGGATTCTTGCTCACTTCGCGTGCGAGACCCCTGATATGCCACTCATAGAGTAGCCGGATATCGGTTTCAGTTTCCGATAAAAATTGATGTCCGTTTTCGTTTCTGCTTCCGCTATAAAAGTACTGGAGATTCCATTATTTTATGGTTGTCCTTCAGTTGCAATCACTTACATATCATTTGATGTTTTATAAACGTAGATAGGTATGTTGCAGTTACTCGAATTGAAATAAAAATAAAAATTTATTTATAAATTTTTAAAAATAGAGCATCCGCTATTTTGTCTTTAAAATATTAAAAGTATTCGTCAATATTTATCATGCCTCCCGCTATTATTAGCGGAAAATTAACATGTCGGTCCATTTTTTGCTTCCGTTTATTCTGCACACTTTTGAGAGGAGTATCAAACGAAAGCTTTTGTTCATTCAAATTTGGGATAGCTCGCAGCAGCACTATATTAACTATTCATCTACGAAATAGTCCTGCTATTCCGTTCATTCATTTAGTTTTTCCGTCCAAAACTAAATTTTGCAAATGAAAGTTTTTGCATCAGTTCTACTCCGCAATCTTTTGGCTCGGTGATTGATTAACGGTATTCAGAACGTTAACTAATTTTTGACTTTTTTGACGTTCAGATAGGACACAGAACACCGGTTCAATTATGTTTGCATCTGAGTTAGTAAATTTTTGCATGTATTACTGTTATTAAATTGTTATTACTTAGATTATACAAGCTACAGTCTTATCAAGTCCGTATGAAGGATTCTGCGTGCCTTTAGTACCGAACAGGAACCACAGCAGTTATATAAGTCGGCAAGCATTAACATTTGCTTTAAACCAGTATTATTTTTAGGATTGTCAAATTGTCTCGAACGATGGCAAATAGAGATTTGACAAATGTGCTTGCGCTTAGGCTTAGGCTTAGACTTAGGAATATGTTTATCTAGAGTTATTGCTCTAAAAGTAACATTGGCCCGCTTTATCAGTATAACATCTATTATTGTGCGATCAAAAAGCATCAATAAATCTTGACATGGTTTAATTTTAGCAGTTACTGTTGTCGAATATGCTAATCTACAGTTACGGCTGTAAAACTAACATTGCCCATTGTTTGTATTATCTTTATCTGGATATATTTTCGCTTGTATATTATCAAATGTTTTATACAACAGCTGGAACGGTGCCGAAATAATGAATATTAGTAGTATTATTTATTTTCAATAGTCTTTAAGAAAGACATAGTCATTGACGGTATTAATTACTAAATCAAATATAATAAATTTACTCTTAAAATAAAAATCGCTTTACACGTTTAAGTATATTTACAAAATTTTGAAATAAAAATAGAGTGGAAATTAACCTAAAACCATTCTATATTCTAACTTATTTACTAGACTAGATTTGTAGTCGTTTGGCAGACGTTTTTAGCAGAACTAAAACGGAAACACTTGTAGATTATATTTAGAATTCGAATTATATGAAAAAATACTAAAAAAGTTGCAATTGTAATTTCAAGCAAACATTTCTGGTTTAAATACTGCCTTTTCATGCAAACGTTCGATTATTAATTACTACATTTATATTGAACCCAAAAGATGTTTATGCTGCACTGGCACAACAATAAAACAAACATGAATCTTGCAACAAACACAAAATACACGCGAACACGTCTTGGTGCAATTATAAACACGAACAAAAGGTACTTGAAAGCGGTAGCAAACGATAAATTTGAAGGAACACTTTTGAATAAATATTTTCATACTTGTAAACTAAATTAACGTTATGAAAGAACAAATCTTTATGGTTAGATTCAACCCTTATTATCACTTAAGCTAGGAGTACAACTGAACTGTATACTTAAAGGAGTTTAAAAATTGGTTTCATATAAAGTTTATTGCTTTCTTCTATTAAGTCCTATAATCAGCCATCTAAACTTCGTCGCTATATCAACAGCTGTTTGTATTTAAAAAATGGGCCTGTGTAAAGATCAGCGTCGGAACGTTTTTCTGCGGGACTAATAGAGTAATGTTTACGACCCTGCTCTATACATTGGTCCAAAAATAAAAAATTACTAGAAAGCAATTTTACAAATGCATCTGGTATACAGCCGAAGCTAGAGAGCTGCACTTAAATGCCCGTATTCTCCAATTGTACGTCGCACCAAGTTATGGCCAGGTGAGAATAGGTCTGTTAATAACGTTTTATGAAATTTCTGGTCCTTATGGTTAATGGTTTTCATTTACTGTGTGATTTTTCCTATTCGTAGATGCTGCATACTTGGTTCGCTTGTTTGAAAACTGTGGCTAAATAGTAATATAGGTGCTATGAGCATTTGAGAATACGTTCTCAGGAAGTATAATTGCTTAAAATTGGACATGGAACATTGCAAGCGTAAACGCAGCAACCAGCAGCGATAAACCCACGCGAACGGTGGAAGCTCCGCTATCAGCAAGCGCTTCTGCAAGATCCGCTAAATCAATAATTGCCGTTTCGTCGCGGTAAACTGAAATTTTTCCGGTCGAAAATCGGCTCGCATCCGCTTCTGAAACGCCGAAATTAATCAACGATTGTTTGACCACAGACGCACTCAAACTGTCAACACTGTCAGCGACAAAATTGTCATCCGGATTACAAGTATTCGTTTCGACTGTATCGAATCCGCTATCCGGATCGGGATAGTGTTCGGTTTTAATGCACGAATAGCCTTGGCATTGCATATTGCCATCGCAGCCGAATATTGTGTTGAATTTGTCTCGGCCTTGCTCAAGGCCGCTCAACTTACACGAACAGGTTTTTTTCGATTCGCCAACTGAGTCTAAAATTATACAGGCAGTCATGGTCGTAGTAGTTGACAATAGCCTAACTCTACCGCGAGCCAACACGGGCTCATGGAGACTAGACCCCATCGAATTCGTAAATAAAAATCTATTTTGTGCAGATAAAGGAACCAGGCGCGGCTTAAATTCGAAGTCTCAAGATTCGCTTTCTTAAACGAACGATATATCATTTGCCATGGAGTGCGCTTTCAGATGTTCTCGGTGCAGCTGAAATGCTTTACACTCTTCTAAACCTCAAGACCGATACCGATACGAACTTCTGGGTGCTCGCCCGATTAATTATGAAGTTTGTTAGTAGTGAACGCGCCTCAAATTATATGGTATATTAAACGATGAATTGATGCTTGGATAAGTTGAATAAATCCCTTTTCCTAATTATTTCTCGCTTGCTACTAGTTCTTAGGAAACTACTTTTTAGTTTGTTAAAATTGCGGTACTTATATTGACCCATGTTAAATATAGGGGTTTCCTAACTGGGAGATTGGTAGACTGGGTGGTTTGGACCCTGGAAGATTGGGACACTACCCTGCAAAACATGGTGAGTGAAATTGACTCTCTCCGAAATAGGCTTTTCCTGACTACACTAACTGAGTTAACATTTGACTCCGCCAGAGTCAAATTGAGTGGAATTTGACTCAGGCGGAGTCGAACTTTGATTCAGGTTGTGTAGTCAGGAAAAGCCTATTTCCGAGAGAGTCAGTTTGACTCACCATTTTTTGCAGTGTTGGAGTCCGAAACACTGCAAAAACTGCGATACCTGGCTTACGTAAAAACACACTTTTTCACTTTATATAACGTTGAAGGATTCCAACCGGAACGTTATTTTGTCAGAATCGGAATCGGAATAGAATTTGCTCGTCGGAACCGGAATCGGAATCGGAATCAGAATTTTTAGATTTAAATATGTTATGATTTTATCAAGTTTTAGTCGAAAAACCGAATAGGCTTTATTTGACATTTTGCACAGTATTTGCTCAGTGTAAGCTTTCAGTAGCAAAGCATAATTCTCCAAATTGGGTGGCTTTTCAATTCATTTTCCGTTATTAAATGCCTTTAAATCAAGTTGGAACATAAGTTTAAACATGAAATAATTTTGATGGAAAAACGCACGTACGTCAGCGGAAAAACCGGAATTCCGGCATCGGAATCACACTCGTTCGGAATCGGAATCCGAATGCAAATTTTGTCGGAATTTCAGCCGGAATCGGAATTCCGTTAGATCTCTGTAACGTTGTAATCACATCCGCTTTTACATCGCTCAGTCACAATTGGCCATTAATGTCTATTATTAGACTTACCTGCATAGTGAGCCAGCGCAATAACGATTACTACAAAAATGTATTTTACCATTGTAATATGGCGCAATTTTTCGTGTATTATAATAACTAATTTGTTGTTTTGGCGCTAATTACTCAGCTAATTTTTATGTAGATATCGTATATTCTAAAATAACAATATTTATTGAAAATTTACACGCAAACCCCTGGTAGGAAATTTTTGATGTGAGTACACGCACGTGTGAAGAATGGCAAAGCGCGGGTAAAATTTTGTCATTCTTTACCCACCCAAAATTTGGTGTACCATACGACAAACCGGTAGCACTCTGTATAACTTTCTAGTAAAACCTCGCCGTATGAACTTGCATTTTCACGACTTCAAAATTCTGTCTAAACCATACGCCGATATTATCTACACATCACTATAACCCTGACTGCTCCCGGAATCCCTGATAACCAAGTTAATGGGTGTGTGCTTTGCAAAGCCCGTCATACCATTGCCCTGGTAACTTTTCAGTTATTTTGAAATAGGAGCTTTGGTTTCGGGATTTGGAGTTTCAAAAAACTTAATGGCTAAGTTTTGAGAACACAACCGAAAATTTTTAAAATTCTGTAATTTTACCTAAACGTTTTGCCAGCCAGTAGTGAGATTTACCAATTCACGTATGGAATGCGCACATAATTTTGCTCAATGCAGCAATACGGTTGTATTTATAGTTGACCTTCTTGTCACTCTAATTAATTTCTGTGATACAAAAATAGCAATTTCATATAATTGTTAACAAATTTCGCAATCAACAATGCATTTTGAAGACAAAATATGTGTGTTGTGCAAAAATTGCATTCTAACACGAGTAAAATTTCCTGTTGAAATTTCATTTTCAACCTGGTGTACACGTTTTAATGTCGCTGGTGCAATATTTTCGCTAAGTTCTGACCAACGACTAAGTCAAGTCAAACCGAAAGTAAGATTTATTGTTATACTACATACACAGTAAATTGCAACCAAGGAAACTCCCTTTTTTTGGTTTTTTGTGAGTGCATCATGATAAAGTTGAATCGTTCGAATTATATACCTTTTGAATACAGATTATAGTGCAATAACAAAAGACAACCAGAAACCTTGTCAAACAGAATAAGCATCGAAATGTTCAAAACTAAATCTCCAGCGATTGCAATTTGTGTCGAATAGCTTCGAGACTTGAGTGAAACTATTTTAAAATTTGCGCAAAGTTAATTATTATATTTCCGTCTTATATCCTAACCCTAAATCTAAACATTTTATAGTTGCGGTGTATTCAACATTAGACAGAAGTGGCAGTTAGGCACGCTGAACTTGGTATGCGCGCTGTAGAAATTCAACGTAAACTCCGGCCCTGTCAAACTGTCTGCCGTCATAAAGTCCCACCATCTCATCATAACAATATGAGGTAAGAAGTGGAATTTTGGGATTTCGGTTTATGATGGAAGGTTAGGATTTTGGGATTTTGGAATTTCGGCATATGGTCGATGGTAAGACATTGGAATTTCGGGATGTGGTTAACAGTGGAATATTGGGATTTCGGCAAATGGTTTATAGAAGGATTTTGTGATTTTAGAATGCAGTCGCAGGTGTGTTTTTGATATTTCAGAATGTAGTCAAATATAAGATTCTGGAATATCATGATTTAGTCGAATAATAGATTTTGGAATTTTAGTATTTTCGGCCGGATATGGCGAAAGTGAAACTTTGGAATTTCAGGATATAATCAATGGTGGGATTTTGCTATTTCGGGATGTGGTCGTACGTGGGAAATTTGGCTCTGAAATACATTTGCGTGAAATCTTGAATGTTGTCGCATATGAATTTTCTGATTTTTGGGATGATGTCTGAAGTTAGATTTGAGATGATTTAGATCTATTAATATGCCTACGCTTAAGCCATAGTCTACTGTTAGACCTAAGCTTAAGCCGAAGAGTAAGGTGAAGCCTAAACCTAAGGCTACGCCGAAGTCTATATCTAAGCCTACACTATTCCTACTGCTAAACCTAATCATAAACCTAAACCTAATCCTAAGCCTAAGATTAACAGAACTCAACGGTTTAGCAAGATTTAACCTGTAAACCAAAGCCAATTTCTAAGCCTAACCCAAGCTTACGCCAAAGCTTAAGGTCTGAGCAGAAGCTACTCCTAGGCCTAATCCTAAATCTAAGCCTAAGCTGAAGGATAAGTAAAAGTTTAAGCAAAGGCAACAAATAACTCTTAGATACACCAGTTCCTACGCCTGGCCTGAGCTAATACCAGCATAAGCCTAAGCCTACGCCGATCAAAAAGCGAAAGATTAAGACTGTAGCTACACTTAGTTCTTCATCTAGGTATGCCAGATCACACACCCAAGCCTAGCCTTACGCCTAATCCATAGCCTAAACCTTTGCCTCCCTAAACCAAAAACATCATGTTTGCATTGAATACTTTTAAAATTACAAAATCCCCCAATCCCAAATTCTCACCACAAATAGAGGCTATTTGTTTATAGCTGGGACGGCTGCATTTTGGTACGGCAGCAAAGTATACATGGGCCCAAACCCTTGTCACAAATCAATGTGGATTTGACAATTATACTTGTAATTATATATGAACCAGTGAATATGAGGCTATTGTAGATTTGGTTGGCGAAGCGACGGCACCTACACGTCTTATAATAAACTGGTCGACGTTAAACCTCATCATTGGCATTACAAGTTTTGAATTCAAAACAATTCTAGATTCATTAGTGGCTGAGAAATTCGCATGAGCATAATTACGAAAGACCGTAGTTTGAACACAGTTAGTGGTTGAAACAAGATGAACTGAGGGGTGACGGAAGCAAATTATATTTGGAGGTAACACAAGACGGGAACTTGGTATATACCGAGTATCAGCGCAGGCGCACTATTTCTTACACCCAAAGTGAAACAACGAGGGGCACGATATCACAGTTTGTTCGGCAGGCGGTTTGTCAATCAACCGAGGCACAAGCTTTTTTGTGATTCGAACAATCATTTGAGCAAGATCCGGGGCGGACCATTTTTCCGCGATACTGCAATACAGTAAGTTTAAGCTTTAGACTAATTTTTTGCTAAGGCTTAGGCGTAGCCTTTGATATAAGCTTAACCTTCCGTGCGCAGATGCTTGACTTATGTTAAGAATATGATTATATTACTGTTAGGGCCCTGATCTCTACGTTGGTCGCCTTCATAAAATGAGAAGTAAATTACAAAATTTGGCAAACCTAGAAATATTTGACGAGAAGGCAAATATACATATACAATTCATTAAATTGCGGAACCAAAGATGTAACTCAGAGTAATTACAACCAGTGGAATGATCGTCTCAGAGAACGAATTAGTTAATATTTCAGTGCTAATAACAGTAAACATAATCTCACAATGATTCAATAACTTGAGAGTTCTGAATGTTCTAACTCCTGAATTATGATTATCAGAACTCAGAATTCTGCGTTGATTCAACTCATTCTGAGTAACTGATTAACTCGCTCGGAATCACATCAACCCAACGTATATAAGTTAACGTTTGCTGTTATTAACTTAGAAATAACCAGAAATAACTAATTCGCTCCCATCGTGAAACGTTTTACAAACTAACAATTTATTGGTAGAAATGTTCTAAAACATTCGAAAACTTAATAATTTGGTTTTTATCCCGGGATGGAACCAGGATTTTTGTTGGAAGAGAAGAATCCGAGGTTGGTTCCGCTTTATTTTTGTACGTCATAAACTGGTTGTACCTTTAACATATAATTACGTATTATTGGTTATATACACTGTAAAAATGGGGAGTCAAATTGGCTCCCTCGGAAACAGGCTTTTCGTGACTACACAAACTACGTCAAATTTGACTCCGCCAGAGACAAATTCCATTCACTGTTGACTCTGGCGGAGTCAACTTTGAGTCAGTTTGTGTAGTTAGGAAAAGCCTGTTTCCGAGAGAGTCAATATGACTCCCCATTTTTTACAGTGTACTATCATGCACAATTATGCAGTCGTAATTTTATTGTCTCGCTTGCTTTAATATTTCATGACAAATTGCACTACACAGCAGCAGTCGTGTCTGAGTTTAGCAAATAGACAGTTTTACGTCATCTTTTTAAAAAACAGTAGTGAGAGTTACCTAAGGACGTGGTGCAACGACAACTTGTCGCCAAACACCTCGTCGACCGACGACTTGTAATTCGAAATCTCGTTTATTTGTTGCCGACTAGTAGGCGCTTAGGTTTCGGTAGCCGTTGGGCGACAAGTTGTCTGAGCGACGAATTGTCGCAGAACTGGTGTTCGGATAATATGTATGACGTACTTGTCAAGTGCTCGCTGCCCGCTGCATGCATTCATAATGATATAAATATAAATAAAGCTCAGTTGGGGTCATAAGTAAGTTCTGATTGCTAAGTAACCTTTGCCTATCAATGATTTCAAAGTTTGTTTTATTCAAGCATTCGTGAAATATTTTTGTGCCAGTTGAGTTCGCATTCACTTCATATGCGAAAACATTTTTTTTTTGGTTTTGATCTTAACGTGTATGAATTTTTGTAATTTCGACGAAAATATATTTTTCATGTTCGGTATCAAACACGGGTCGTTGCTGTAGGTGGCGTTTTGTCATTATTGCTCAGCTATTGGAACTTGACGCTTGAGCCCGGCAAAGGTCTCATCACGTCTTGTGGAAAGTATATATTCAGCGTAAAGCGCACACTGTGCCACTGCACACTGTGTAGTAATTCGTTTACCGGGTTAATATACAGTGTTTGCTGCGTTCGAAAAACGGTTTAGTAATACCTATTTTAGAACGGTGTTACGGTTTTCATTCTTACCCCATTTAATTGTAACCCGGAAGGATTAAGCCGGTTTAATTTTTCACACATACTGGTTTAATTATTCCCCAGAAGAATATAACAAAAGTTGCGGTTTAATTCTTTCCCTGTATAATTTTTGTTCGGCTGAATTATACCACATTAATCCTTTCCCAGCCCTTGGTTTACTACTTTTCATGTACAAGGGCAACTGTGCGCAAAATTCTTGCCAGTATGGCATTTCCTTCCACTACAATTTTTGCGTATTCGACAATAGAATCGACGGGAGGTGACGGTAACTATCTAAAATTTCGATCCGAAACATTAGGAGGGCCCGATGATTTTGAAGAGAAAAGCATTTACTTGAATCATCCGACGAAAATAACTATGAAGTTGCAATCAGTGCTTCAAATGTAAATTGCTATTAATTAGTTTGGGAATTCTGACAAATGTACAATGCTTAAAACGTATGTTGCTGTCAGACTGCAACTGGAATCTCTGTTCCAGTAGGGAAATTCAATATTTTTTACTATCCGGTTCGGGTAACATAATTCCGGTATTTTTCAACGGAATTTTCCGGCATTTTTGGTATTTGAAATTATTGGATCGTGTATTTTTAACATTTTCAATTTGTGCCACACTCCATTATTTATCATACGCTTCCACCCGCTGCATTTGCTTCAGGATTTTGGCATTCTAAATGGTGTGTTTACTACACCATTAAACTAGATAAAATAACGTTGTTAAAATGAATTTTTATGTATCATGTCTTTTTGGTTTCCGGCTCCGATTTCGGATCGGATATTTTTTATTTTCCCGATTCCGGTTCCGGTATTTTATAACAGCGGTTGCACCCTGATTGCGTTAATTAAATTTTGACAATTCTACTTAAGGAACTGTCTGAGAAGATGTCGGGTCAAGGAGAAAATTCAGCAGAGGAAAGAATTCTACTATAAACTAAAACGGGGGAAGAATTATATGGCGAGCGGGAAAAAACAAACCAGTCGAATTCGTACAGGGGGAGGGAAGAATTAAACGAGGTGAAGAGTTATACTGTCAGCGGGGGAACAATTAAACCAGTCTCGGAGAGAAGAATTACACCGCGAGACCGGCCGCAAACTTATTTGAGGTCGTAGAACGAAACAAAATAGCAAGTATAAATGTTAAATGCGTGAGTCATAATGTTTTAAAATCCTCAACAGAAATTACAATGCCAGGTCGAAACCGTACCATGCATTGGCATGAAACAAACAAAAAACGTTTTTAAACCTTTAGAACAAAAGTGAGTATCTCAACCTAATATATTATACTCAGTAACCAATTCATTATAAAACCAAAACTCCAAGCATCGTTCATATAATAAGAAATAGGTGAAAGTTCAATTATTATATACAAACAAACAGCCCCGGCAACCAGGAACTATTTGCATGGAGGCAAGACCATTTCTGAATTAAACGAGAAATATATGTTCGTATTACATAGAACAATATTTAATGAATTCTAATAGTTTCGGCCTGAATTTGGAAGGTCGAAAAAAAGAGGGAACGCTGGGCTCATCATACCTCCCTCCGACCGTAGTTTTAGCTCTGATAACCAAATACGCCACATACACTGCGAGCACATTTAGTTGTTGGTACACATTGTGAGATTTAAACAATTTCAATTGGTGACATTCATGTTTTTCACTGCCATAAACAATGGTTTAATGCCATTGGTGGCGGATACATTTTTAGTTGCCATGGCCGACACGGTTTATAAACCTTGTAAAATGTCGCTCAGTTGGTGGTGATTGAACCTAACAACACGAGCCCTTAACTGTTTTACTGCGCATATTGTGAACATATGAATATATGTGTTAAACTTTCAATGTTATTGCATAGATAATATATATGTATATCTAAAACTTTTGGTTGTCGAAAATGTTCAAAATTGAGACAGCAGCAGTATAAACTATCGTTACACGGTTAAAAAAAGCCTCTGTTGGTCTATAGGTTTTACTAGGCTTCGTTCCGGAACGCAATGTACCAAAAAGAAATGAAGCATAAACATTTGGTCGGCTAAAACTGACAAGCTACACAATTTGGTACCGTATTTTATAATGTATATAATTCGGCTTGCAGATTTTGTTACTATGCACTTCATGTTGTTTAAATTTGTTAGCCACAAAAACATATTACAATTTAAAGCATCGGGTTTTTAGATATTTCTTAGAAACAGCTCGCTTGGCACGTACCGTACACAAATATTAAAGAACAACTGTGGAAACTAGAGACGAATTGTGCCGACCAATGTAAAGAACAGGGCAGAAACAGTATTATAAGCATATTACTATGCCTAAGCGTAAGCTTAAGCGCAAGATTAAAAATGAACATATTCCTCAACCTAAGCCTAAGCCTAAGCCAAGCAAAAAATCATCTATCGCTAAAGCTTACTCCTTTCTAGTCCGACAGAAAAACGTCCCGCAACTGATCTTTACATGGGCTATTTTCCCGAACAGTGTTTCATACATGTTTTATTCTCTTGATGTGGAGCAAACATAAAAACGTTACCAAACAAATTTTAGTTTGGTCAAAAATTGCATTTTTAAATTTTGCACCAAAATTTCAATTTTATACGCGATTGTAAATATGTATATGTTGACGAATATACTCTCATGATGACCAAATATAAGTAATGGGTTTTTAAATAAACTAGGATAGAAAACAACGTCGAAAATTAAAAATTGTTCAAGTCTAGATTAGTCTCTAATGTAGACGACGATATGAAATGTGTTTGAGAAAAACCAATACAGCTGCAAGCAGCGCAGAACAATTCTCAAAAAATTAATGCGAACACGTACAAGTTTGATTTCACACTTATTGCTTTTAGAGATTACGTTACAATGTTCGAAATCAAAATTTGAAGTTAAAATTGATTTAATTGACCTGAAGCATCGAAGATAAATGCAGGGCAATTATTCAAGTGCTATATTTCATCCAAATAGCATATCGCATAACAAATTATCGACTAAACACTCGTTGACAATGCTGGATAGAATTAATAACTGGAAAGCATTATTGGGGCTGTACTTAAGGTGACAAAATTGAAAGAAGTCTGTTGTAAAGTTAATGTGTTCATGGGTTGTCAAAATATGATACCTTTTGTTATGTGGTATCAAATAATACACTACGGTAAGCGATAATATTGTTAGTATTCGCCTTTGTTATTCCACCACCCAAAGAGTGGCTGACATTTTGTCTTTTTGCAATGAACAAGAGTATACAGCTGGCCACACTGTGACGTGGAATAGGAACAAAATCATGCGCGTTCCGAGAAGGACCGCGTCCTTTCACCAATATCAGAATCAGTAAGACAATCACACAAGGGGCCAATGTATAGAACAGGGTCGGAACAGTAGTATAATCACATTTCTAAGCCTAAGCTTAAGCCTAAACCTAAGCGTAAGGATGTGCCTATTCCTAAGCCTAAGCCTAAGCTAAAAAGTTAATCTAAAGCTTAAACTGACTCTAGTACAGCCCCGCCGGAAAACGATCCGGCCCTGTTCTATAAATGATAAAATTACTTCATGTTTCTCGTTCGTTTCGCTCGTGAGGTTTCGTACTGGTCATGGTTCAAAAAAATTTCACCTCCTGAGCTGTTTAAAAAGACACTAAAAGCTTTGTCGTGCCTCGAAGCAAACTCCAAACTGAAGTTTTGTAGTGGAGTTAAGCCAATATTTAACCAGAGATTCCTTACTAATTATTCCTGGATTCATCACTGATCTAGCCTAAAAGTGGATAAAAGAGTGCAAATTTCTTTGCCCGGCCCCGCTTTACCTGCGAATTGAAATTGCTTTTTACCCACGACACACCTTTACCCACCTCGAATGGTTAAAATATAAAAATACACAATGTCTTGACTTTGGTGTACATTGCAATAAACCTTATTAGGAAAAGTATTAACTGCAATGATGAAACTCAAAGGAAAAAATACCTTTGCCGTTTGTGAACAGGTTCTGCCGACACCGAAACCGTGGTTCGCCGTGAAACAAAAATACGCAGTAGTAAGCGTCTGGTTAAGAAATTTCGGACATGTTGCTGTCAAAGCGACTCACAGAGAAAATCTGAGCTGGATACGGGCATCCTGTACTGTCTGAAGCTAATTTTAACTACGTAAAGTTTCGGACGATACGCTATCCGCGTTTAAGAATTGCTTTTGAAACGTCAGCGCTAAATCATCAGACTTGTCAATTTTCATGGATTCATGAGATTCGGCTTGTTCTGGCTGTTTTTCAAATACTGTGGATGTAACTGGCTTTACAGACGGAGCTAAAACAAAAAACAACATTTAGATCGGTTTGCCAGAAGCATGTGTTTAGACTAAAAATAACACTTTTTTGTGCCTAAAATTTAGACTGTAACTAATAGGAGCAAGTGTGGATAATACTCCTTGACAAGAGTATGCAACTGTCATCAATTTCGGGAACGCCGTACATTTTTATAAAAAAATACTATACTTGCAGTTGTCGCAAAAAATGGTTTGCTTAAACGAAATGACATGATTTATTTTTGTAGGTTTGCCTTGTATTAAATTTGACATAGACTCCCAACCCAAATCACGAGTGACGAGCCAAAATGCAACACTCTATAGCACATTTTGTATTACGCGAAAGGACGTGAGTCGCATACTCTTATATAAGTATCATCCACGCTGTGATAAGATTGAGATGCTGACCCATGTTACGATAAAGGCTGTACCATTGTCCCGCTGTCCCAACTGTCCCCTGTCCAACGGTCCCAACTGTCTCCCTGTCCTAACTGTCCAACCTGTACCGCTATCCAAACTATCCCAATTATCCCGCTAAACCAACTGTCTCAACTGTCATAACTGTCCCAACTGTCTCAACAGTCCAAACTGTCCCAATTATCCCGCTAAACCAACTGTCTCAACTGTCATAACTGTCCCAACTGTCTCAACAGTCCCGACTGTCACACTGTCCCAACTGTCCCAACTGTCCCGCTATCCCATCTGTCCCCACTTTGCCAACTGTCCCCGATGTCCCAAATTTATTAGTTGGGGACAATGATTCGGCCTATAGGCTAAACATTGGCCTTAAAATGGTACAAAGTGAAATTGCAACAAGAACGGGAAAACGTGCGTCATAGTGAATCTTTGATCAATTTACATTGCAAGGACAGACACAAGAATGTGTAGCGACAATGTTTTTGTTACTACTGCTTCTCAGTATAAGCATATTAAAGTGTAGTTTACTTTTTTTACGCAAGGATCACTAATTTGAAAGATTTTTTAACAAAGTTTAAATTTTATATCAAAATACAACCGCACTGTTAAAAATAGCTTATATGGCGGATTCAGGATGCAAAGATTTTCAGTTATTGCAACATTTTTAGCTCGGCAGGGCCGCTGGGGGATACATCCTCCATTCTCTATTCAATGCGCGCCTGATTATAGTTGCTGTTTTACTTGATATATGTCAAACGTGCTAGCAATCAGTCAGTGGACATTTAGCCAAATTATTACTCAATAGCAACATTAAGTATAGCGTAAGCTTTTAGTTCGTGCCACAAATTTGAATATCTTTCCATGCATGTATAAAAATAATGTAAAAAATGCTGCAAAATTTTGTAGTTTTAATACGAGACAGAAAAATGAAATAACCTGGATATTCTACCATTTCGAAATCTTTTGATTTCATAAGCTCGCTAACTGTTCGCGGCGTTCGCTCTATAAAAATCCACAGAAGTATAAAGTTGACACAAGTTTAGGGCCAATGTAAAGAACAGGGGCTGTACAGTATTTAAAGCATATGCCTAAGCATAAGCCTAAGCCTAAGCGTAGGAATGAGCATATTCCTAAGCCTAAACCTAAGCATAGGAAAGAGCAAATTCCTAAGCCTAAGCCTAACCTATGCCTAAGGCAAGCAAAAAATTAGTCTGAAGCTTAAGATTACTGTATTCTAGTCCCACAGAAAAACGTTCCACCCCTGATCTTTACATGAGCTCATACACTGTTAAGCAGAAAATCTATTTTAGAATATCTATTTTCGAAACAATAATGCAATAAAGTTAAGATGGATGTTTTAAAGAACTCACTCAGCTATTATGGGTGAAATTTTCCATTGTCCACCTTAACGTAGCGCTTATTTTTCATTAATACTCGAGCATTAAAATTGTGGCTCAAGACATAAGGAACTCATTATCGCCGGCTCTGGGTTGGGGTGTGCACGTGAGTCTTTATCATATGGGATCGTGTAGGTCCATGTAAAATCAGGGACGGAACGTTTTTCTACGAAATTGCAATAGAGTAAGCTTAAGTTTTTAGACTAATGTTTGTTTAGGCTTAAGCTTACGCGTAGTTGTAACCTCATTCTCACAAGCCTAGCAATATGCTTATACTACTGTTACGGTTCTGTTCTATGTATTAACCATTGTTAAAACTATTAAGCAATATTTTGCCTATGCATGTTGGTGGTATGCGTGGTTTATGTGTATGGGCTGGGCACAGTGTGCGTAATGTTAAGTCACACGTGAACATATAGCACTGAAGAAAGATATGATATCGGCCGCGTGGAGCGAGAGGTCTGAGGTTCGATCCCAGGCGTGGCCATATGCTTCGGAAAAAGCGGTCGTCCCGACCGTGCAGTTCTGACATGCATTTGCCAAACAATTGTTTATAGAATGCATGCACAGTTGCACGGTCTTGTTTCCAGTATTTAGAACCGATTTATCGTTATCGGTTGAATCAGGGTCTCGACATCGGTAATCATATCAGTATCGAGATCTAAATATAGCATCAGTATCCGTATATCGGAATTCTACAGTATCACTTCAACACTAATTAGTTCTTATTCACATTACAACTTTCGCTGTCATAAATTTTACTTCGAGCTGCCAGTTGCCGACGGCGTGCGTACGTATCTCTGACTTGTTGCGGTAAAAACGCAGCGTCTCCATTTGCCTGCGTAACCCGCTTTGAACGCTTTGTTCCGGTTGTCTTTCGAACTACTTTGACTACCACTTGTTTGTCACCAGCAGTTACTTTGTCATCTCAAAATGAAATCGGCAATTAAAGAGCATAGAGAAATCTATTGCACTCTGGTGTATGGGTATGCGAAGGCAGCAACTGTTTAGAATACGGCTTGCTTTGTCACCATATTCCAGGCCCAATTGCACAACAGTACAATGGGTAGCTATCTTGTGGTATTGGCCATCTAGCAAAATGGTTTGCTATCCAGAATCACAACTTGCACTTGTGGTCGCAAACGGCTTTATGTCATGTAGGCATGTTGTTACCTTACCAGTATATATGTGTTACCACAACGAATAGCCAGCTTACCTATATTATGCGGCGTTCATAATGATTTTGTCAACCCTGCTACAAAATTTTTTATTGGCCTCTCCAGAGGGCACTCCCCTGTTATTCGGTTACGGACTTATTTATTATTAACCCGCCCTCCGCCGCCTTTTGTTAGTTGGACCTAACACCCATCTCTTATGTCTGCTCTATTTTGGGCAGGACTGACCTTCCGCAGCATTTTTGTTGGTTGCCATGTTCGTTAATTATTTTCTGGGTTATTTTAATAAAATACATACGGGATGTTTGGTCGTGGAGTCCATGTATTACATTTACGGTTAACTGACATGTATGGATTTTAATTTGAATTTAGGGAGTCTATCCGCTTGCTGACTCTTATTAGGGATACGAACTCCTATTGATTGGGACTTTAGGGACCGATCTTATTACCCCCCCTCTTATTCGGGTCACTACAGAACCTTCGTCAACTTGAACTCCAATGCCATTTTGCATTTCGTTTTCGCTATCTTCTGCCATCATATTATGTCGAAGGCGTCGACGTGCTTCTGCTTTACCAAGCAATGCACCGCCGCCAGAAATATTATCACCGCAACAACTGAATACAATTGCAAACGCGACGTAAAGCGTAACCAACAAAACTTGGAAACCGATTAAAATTGCATCGCTCAGTGACGATTCTGAGTCAATTGTAAATGTGTACATTTGCTGAAATTTAATTGTTTAAAATTTAACTTTTTCAAGTTTATTTTCATATGTTGAAAGTCAAAATTGTAAGAAACGTCATTTGTTTGAAAGTATGTCGTGTTGATACCATAACAAAGAACTTTAAGACCCTAACGTGGTTCACCAAATCTAAACCATACCTACAGTCCCGGGCAATAATTGTTACACACTCAGCGAGTATTAACTAAGAAAGTGGGTACGTCAAATGGATGATCTATAATTTTTCTCCGCAGAAATTATTGACATAACAGCAAATTGTGTTATTCATTAACACAATTTCACAGCTGCTTTAATTAAGAAAGTTTGGTTTGGAAACTTCTGAAAATGTCTGCATGAATTTTCTTGGTATAAAATACGAAATCTATGCCATTTTTCCACTTGATCCGTCCCAGTTACCGTTACACTGTGACTTCAAATGATAAATTAAAATTATTTTTGAACTGGCACTTTTTTACTGCAATACAATCGAAAACTTCGGCTCAGAAAAGTTTTTTCGATGATCATAGCAAGCTTTAATGCTTGGGAGCCAAAAACATAAAGGTGTGAGTGAAAAAGACACTAACATTTTTTGCATGGGGATCGTGTAAACAAGAGTCTTTGAACTTGGTAAAGATAAAATCGCTTGTGTTGAATTAGACGACATTAAAGCATTAAATGTTCGCATGCTGCTTAAAATATTGACTAGTGTTTAATTACCGGAGCCTGCATACTGGAAGACATTGGGAGATGGGATGTTTGAGACTGGAATGCTTCCATTAAGGCTGGCATAGGATTAGGTTTATGTTTAGGAATAGGCTTAGGCTAAGCTTTAGGCTTGAACTTGCAGATCCCTCTATTTGACAAGAGCCCGAACAATTGTTGCACTGCCACAAACAATATTTTGACTTACGGTTATTTTTCAATTTATATAAACCATGAACTATATAGCGATTACAAACAGTCTGAAAGTTATCACATGATTTCTGTCAAAAGTGCGTTGCCTTTAGTGTAATGACTGAGACAATGCAATGCAACTTTCATGTTGTACTCAACTGTAGCAGTGTGAACACAAGTCATTCAAATTTGAAACTTGTGTTTTAAAACAATAAAATTTCTTTGAAACGAATACCTCTGTTCGGGTTTTAATTTTAAACATTACTACTTATAACGTCAAGCCAAATTGTAATGGATGCGACTGAATTATTTTGGCACATGTTTGGGAACGTCAAAGAATAAAGTTTGGCACATATTTGGCAACGTCGGAGAATACAGCAAGTCATAACCATATGGCATGTGATAGCAAAACCGTAGAAACGACCGAAAACGGTGATCATTCCACATCGGAATCATTTCAACTACTTGAGGTATGTCTCTAACAACAACACATTGTTTCGTTTTCATAATTTCAGTTTAAATATCTTTTTTCAACGAGACTTAAATGTGGACAAGAAAATAGCCTCATTCTGGCTTATGGTGTCTGTAAGCTTCGGAAAGTAACAGTTTTTAACGTTTCAGATCGGACAGCATCGCTCATAAACGTTTAACTTGGTTGTAGATTACGGTATCTTACCTATGACTGTATGTCCAATATTTGCAAGCAATCGGGTTGTAACCAAATGTCCTTTTCCGTTTCCGGTGAAAATCGGTGTCCATAAGTTTTGTTATTTTTAAGCTAACTGTTTTGAAACGTTTATAACGCACTTAATTTTTCAATGCAGACATGCTGCAACTGTTCATATTTGAAATCAAAATGTCGAAATGTCATCAAACGTTGTAAAATACTGTGCGGCTCCAGTATTTATTTAAAAGTTAGAAAGCCCGGTGAATATTTGCAAGTTTCTAACGAACTTTGATACTTTAATACACTGTAACTTACAGTGAGTTGATTTTAACTCAGAATGAGTTGAATCCACTCAGAAACCTGAACTCTAAGTTAGGTCTTTCAGAACTCAGAATTCTGAATTGGATTGACTCATTCTGAGTTAATTAATCAACTCAGCCGGAATTAAATAAGCGCAGAGTGAGTTAATGTTTATTGCTATTAACTCAGAAATGACCAAAAATAATCAATTACCTCTCTGAGCTGATTAATCAACTCACTGGAATTTACAGTGTATCTGTTTCTCACTCCCACAATTTTGATATCCATTTCCGTCATTTTTTCATTCATTCAGACCTTAGTATGCAATTTGATTTTCGGGTTGACTTTTCAAAATTTGGTGTGCCTATTGCATTTGCGGGTCAGCCGAAAACAATTGGTTTTATAGCAAGAGTATATATTCACCCTCTAACACGTGCATGCAACTGGAAATATTTTGTGTATTTCGAGAGGAAGGTACCACATCTAGAAAATCGGGCAGCTTAGGGCCAAAATGCAATACGTGCTAAGTACATATTAAACCATACGAAGAATAGGTAAGCATCGACTTTTGGTTATATCCAAATAACTTTTCAGACGAGCTCATTTTATATTTGTGCTACCATATGTGTTGCGCATACATTCATTTTCAATTGTTTCAGGATCAAAGCTATTATCATGGCGTCATTATGCGAGATGCGACTTCAAATCTTCTCAAAGACACGGGTGATTTCTTACTCCGCGAAAAGCGTGTTCAAGGCGTGCCGTCAATTTGTTTATCGGTTCGTGTCAGTCCGGCGAACGTCGCCGCAGTCAACCCTGCTAACATTATCATCGACCATTACGATATTATTGAAACCGAAACTGGCTACCAGTTGCTTAAAAGTGAAGTATTTTCGTCAATTCCAGCATTAGTTCAACACTACTACTATAACGGTGTACCTTTAGAAGGTAACACTGGCATCATTTTGAAGCGCCCGATTAACAAACCGCGAGTGGTTGCACGGCCTCAGTATCCAACGAAATTGAGCCGTGGGAAAAAGTTTCACGAACTGGCCAAAGATTGGAAAACTGGCAAAGTATTTTGTCGAAGTTGTCGAGAAGCGTAGACGTGAGACCTATTGGCGACTGAAGCTGAGCTAACGTTTAAAACGTGCGCAAGATATAAACATAAAAACATACCCATATATTATTTTAAATATTAATGTTTTAAGAAGATACTTAGGCTATACCGTGGATTTGAGTTCATGAACCATAGTGCCAAATTAAGCATGTAACTGCTGTCCGTGGTGTCCAATTTTGAAACAATTCTTACGTCTGTCTTGTTCTGAACTTTAGATATTGCTAAATCTTTCGTCAAAATATTGTGGACTCGCCAATGCTCTGTTTGAAGAACCAGTGTGGTTTGTGACGTATGTACTCGAAGGGTAAAATAAACGTAAACATTGTTGGTTTTGATTATGTATTAAATTTTTGTTCATAGTAGATTATACGCTTTAACCGAATATGCGTTTCCGTAATAGAATTACCGGAATTTTTCATTACAGGTATACTGCAATTGTTCGTGTAAAATGAAATGACGAATTTAATCTAAAATATTTAAAAATTTCTGTGCATGCACCCATTTTTCTATAAAAATTAAAAGTCCCGTGAACATTTGCACTTCTAAATTGTTTTTCAGAAAAAAACATCTTTGAAACTTTATACTTCAATATTCGTTTTGTGTTTCCGTCATTTTAATCACTATCCGTTTCAATTATTTTACTATCCGACGTGAGCCACCATAGAAGCCGAACTTGAACGCAAGGGGCGTATTTCAGACAGTACGGAATGAAAACCTGATGTTATATAACACGTACGTGATAACAGAACCGCCCGCGACGCGTGCCATGTTATGTTATAAGGCTTTTGCTATGAACGTTATTCAAAATTTGTCGTTACCGCTAGGAATATATCAGTAAATTTATGAGTCTGGTACTGAACGACTAAAGAGAATTTAGAATATTAGATTTTTTTCTCGAAATTTTAAATAACGATAGCATGAATAATAGGAAAATTACTAAAATAGCTATAATAGTTTTAGAAAATTTGATATATACAATAAGTAACTGTTTTTAACAAAGGAATTTAGCGATCAGAGTCTAAGCCAAAGCCGAAGCCAAGCAAAAAATCAAGGTTATTTTTTAGGCCCACAAAAAAACTCCCCCGGTTTTTGGGGGCCCCTTCGTATTAGTTTTTTATTTTGAAGAACGAGTTCATTTTAAGCGAAGATGATTCAAGGCTTTGATATATACAATAAGTAACTGTTTTTAACAAAGATTTGCGAGAAATATTTTTTAGCATTACCTCCCGTTAAATACACCATGTTAATGCGTTTAAGCGATGTTTTTAAACGTTTTTATTATTTAAAACCTGCCGGAAGTGTCTTCAAAAAGACATCTGTATTAGCATTATTTTTTCGTTCGGCAGAAACCTTCCAGTTTACTATGTTAATATAAACACAATTTAGTTGTTTACCGTATATTTGTACACTTTTTTACTCGGCATTTGATGTCACTTTGTCCAAAAGGCCTTTAAACAGAGTAAACTCATAATCAAAAGTTACGGAATTTCTGGTATTTTCATTCTAGAAACGGACATCGATTTTTACCCGAAGCGGTTATTCGATTTTTTGCACCCTGGTTTCAAAACTTACTTTATAAAACAATAAAGCAACTTGAAAATGGTACATTTTTTACAATAAATAATCTTCAGACAGGATTAAGAATACGCTGGAAACGGTCGACTAAAGTCTAAACTAACGCAGCATGTTGTTTTGCTATGTTCAAAAATTCTAAAGGGTGGTTTTTTCTTTAAAGTATTGCTTAATTTGTTCTAGATTCCTTTCCGTTTGCGTATAGTGCAAGTTATCATTATTATACGACTTTTGTGGTTCAAATCGCATACTAGCAAAGAACCAGTTCCATAGCCAGCTTACCTTACTAGGGGGCGCTAAAAAATTTTCAAAACGGGCGTTCAAGGATATTCGTCGACTTACAAGAAGGTGGAAAATTTTCTAGAACGGCAAAATGATTTCTAGGAAGGCTAAGTCCACCATGTACCCCTGCCCCCTTGGCAACGGGCCCGATCAGAACTTGGAATTAGTGTGTTACCAACACAATGTTGTCTTCATTTTTGAGACGGCCTGGAGGCTGTCTTTATTATCAGCAGTTCATATCTCGAAGTACTAACTTTACAATAACTCTTGTACAGGAATTACTAATTTTAAATTAGTTAGAAATTATGCTGGTTTTTAAATTAGACAAATTTCTTAAAATTGCACCGTCGTTCATTTAGAAAAAAATGATTTTTGGACGAATTGTTAAAACGTAGACCCCTGGTGAAATTCGCTTCGCTCCTCCATGATTTCACCAAACCTATTTTTGATCTAAACGAGTTGAAAATTTCTCACATGGAAACGGAATTCGCATATATATGCATAAAAATATATTTGCTGATATACTGTTGTATGCACACCGCCGAATATATACCGCAGAATACTAAATACCGCGTATTAAATAGTAAGACACCACAGATGGATAGCCAAGTGGATAAACGGGTATCCTTTGATGCCCGAGGTTGCAGAATCGAAGCATGGGAAACTTGTGGATTTTTATCGGAAATGTAACGTAGGTTAAACTTAATTTTTGCTTAGACTTCAAAAAGTTATACGACCAATTCAGAGCATTTTTCTTCTCCAACGTGAGTGAAATTTGCGGTAAACGTTTACTTAAATCCACCAAATGTACAAAAAAGAAGCTTCAAAATTTTAGCAAATTTAAGTAAACTTTAAACTTGATTGTTGTCTATTGCTTAACCGTTGGACGGCTTAGTTCAACGGCGCTATGTTTAAAATAGGCTGCAGAGCTTCTGCATCAAGAGCTAACAGCCTTGAAGAATGATAGGTAAACTGCCACTCAAATATGCACAGCAAATAAACCTGGCGTTGTGGCTTATGTTTTGCAAATATGAAGAATATAGTTGGTATACCTTTATCGAAACTGACAGTTATTCTAAGTTAAAGAGTAACATATAGAGCCTTTCACGAAAATTTGGCTGCGGATGCGGTGGGGCTCGAACCCACGACGTACGGATTACCGGTCCGCTGCTCTAACTAGTAAGCTACACAGCCATGCAAACATTTCGTTGTAAAAACACTTCATTTTTTGCATTAGATTATTAATCGATACCTTTGCCTGATCTGAGACTGAAAGCAGCAGGTCAAAGCCGCAAAGCTTGAGAACACTTTACCCGTTGGCTTCTGTTTTTTGGAGTGTTTACCATATGTTCTTGCCTCTCTATACCTGTGCGAAATGTGCCAGGAGACACGAGGTGCAAAGTGTATTGTTATGCAATTATTAGGCATATTAATCAATTACGGTATTATATGCATTTGTTGCATATTACGCGTTGTATTTGGTCCTGGAGTCAATTATGCACTACAATTAAGGATAATTGACATTTATGAACCCTAATTAGGGTTTAGGGACTCCATCCGATAACGGACTTTTACTAGGGATACGGACTCCTAATGATTGGGGCTCAAAATGGGGGCTCCTCTTATTACCCCCTCAGATCAAGTCTCACACTAAGTAAACTTGTGTTAAACATTTGGTTTCCACTTGGAATTTCATTAAACACACTATTTTTATAAATATATTTTAGCTTGTAAACAAAGAAAATAGTCTGTCTTGTAGATTATCGTACTTGCGTGATTCACAGTTTATGTTTTTAACAAATATATGGAAAAATTCGCGGTGGATCCTGGAATTGTCGACTGTATCCAACTAATAAATTCCGAAATAAGCTCTTAAGCGAAGTGATCAAGATGCCAAACACAATTTTAGTACTAGATTTTGTAAAACAATAATTTGGTGTTGATTCCTGTCCACAGGCAAGGCCTGGGTAGGTAGCACAGCTTTAGATCTGCCAGTGAAAAAGGTACTGAAAGTAATTAGTAAATCATTAAAAGTTGCAGAATCAGTTTTTTATTTTTGTAAAGGTTTCGAGTTAAAAGCCCTATTCACAGGTGCAAGTTTTTGTTGCGAGAAGTTGCACACGCAAAATTTGTATTTTTTCATCAGCCAATGAGAAAGCGGCTGCAATAAATTCAGTAATCTTGCAAGATTATTCACACATGTGAACTATATTTCTAGCTACGATTTTTAATGAACTGTTTGCAGCTGCAAGTTTTCCGAACGAGATTTTGGACAAATCTTTCAAGTGCAAGTTGTAGCTGCATTTCGTCGCAGCAAAAATTTGCACGTGTGAATAGGGCTTCAGAGATTCTTTATTAAACCCATCAGGTTTGTTTGTTGCTGCAAACTATTTTGGTTTCATTTTCGTTCTTCGCGTTCCACAACACCTGTTTTTCGTATGGAATTTTTTAAATAGTATATACGTAATTTAATAATTTTAGCTTGCAAACAATGAAAAAAGTGTATTTTGATCAAAGTATAGGTATGCAAATGATTCACAGACTAGACTTTTGACATAAAAATTACAGGACTAAAACAGAAACAGTGTTAACAGTTAATGTCCATGTAAGGGGCGGAACGTTTTTCTGTGGGACTAGAATAGAGTAAGCTTAAGGTTTAGACTAATTTTTTGCCTGGCTTAGGCTTAGGCTCAGACTTAGACTTAGGAATATGCTCATTCTTGCGCTTAGGCTTAGGCTTATGAATATGTTTATAATACTGCTCTGCCCCTGTTCTTTACATTGGCCACAGTTAGGAATATTCCTCTTAAAGTATTAGAAAACCGGTAACATTTTGCAAAATAAAATGATATGTATATACGACGTTCCAATTGAGAGTTTACAAAAATGCCGCAACTTTTTTCATGCTTGCAAATTTTTATGGACATTTTCAAACTTTTTGAAGCGGTTTTCTTTGAATATATTGAATTATGAACATCGAACCTCTATTCATAGTTTAATATAGTCACCTTCTTAAAGAAACATGTGAACTGATTGTTTTAAACACTGTAGATTTTGAGTAAGATCAACATGGTTTCTGAGACATTTCACGCTCCAAACGTCGAGTTAAAACATTACAGAGCGTGCAAAATTTGAGTTCCGTTATAAAATTCTAATTATCAGCACGAGATGAAACCATTTAATTCATACAAATGAACTGACTCAAAACTCAAAGATTTCTCTGGCCATATAGCGGACACTTCAAAGCAGAAACTAAGCGGTTTTAAACAAAAAATCTAAAATAAATTTTCATTGTTCCCGTTTAGCGCATTAATCTTGATTTTTACATATGCAATAATTGTAATAATTTAATGTCAAACAACAGACGAACGCAGTTGTCAAAAAAAGACAAATATTTGCTGCGATTTGCGAGCGCAGTTTCTCTTTACGAACCGCCGAGCCTCGGCTGCCACAATACAGCTTCGAAATGTGACGATTCCGCTACTGACAGTACTGGTCTGTCGTTTCCATGCCGACAATGCGCTTATTGTGTCCGAATAAATAATTTACTCCCAAAACACCCAAATTCTGATAATTCAAGTTCACACGGGCCATGTTATAACCGACCGGTGTTAATCGAATGCTCAAGTTGTCGTATTTGTCAAATTTTGCGACACCAATGTCAAGCGTTTCATCGCCGGGCCATTTTGAACTCTAACGAACCGGAGACCGCTGACAGACAATCGACATCTGATCGTGACTTGTCCCAAAAATATGGTGACAACAACAATTCTGCATCAAATCGTATCATTTCAGCTATTGGTGCATTTTGTCCACATTGCAAGTTAGCTGGAAAGAGTACATATGACCTATTGGATGCACGAAGTAATTCGCTTGAAACGGCAGTATACAAAAGTCATCACCAACTGCTTAGTGAAGAACCTACTTGCAGCAGAGCGAAGCCAAATTCAGTGGCAAATCACGGTTTTCGATCGTGCTACAGTAATTCCCGTATTCACCAACCTATAAGTCCAACGCAGAAAAAGCCAAGTCTCAAATTATGCAACGAAATTTATTCAGCAGACGAATCTTCCGGGGTTGCTCAATATAGCAACGGATCTGTAGATGGATTAAGTGAAGCAAATAGCAAATGCGGTGACGTTCAAACCGTTGCTGGACCAGGCGTCGAAAGTACTTCAGACGCAGAAGGCACGTCGCGAAATCAAAGCTGCCAAAGTTTGAGTTCGATATGTCGCATTTGCCACTCTGGATATCGTGCGCACGATCAAATGATTTCGCCGTGTAGATGTTGCGGTTCGCACAAGGTAAATTCCAATCCTTAGTGTTTTTATATAAAAAATCGTTTGATACAGTACTGTAGAATACAAAGCTATGAAATGCCTCGTCCAGATTAGCTTGAACTTAAATCCCTTCCCGACATTTTCTGGACAGACACGAAAAAACATTTTTAATATCAGGCTTTAGAATGGAGTTTTTTATACGAGGTTATTTACTCCAGAACGGAAGTATTTGTAGGCACCGGACATGGGAGGGATCCTTACTAAACTGTGCGAAAAAATGCCAAAAAATTTACGCTTTGCGCGCAAAACTTTCCTTTTATGCTCTGTATAGCTACCTCCTTAGCCCTTAAACTGGTGTTTGCCTTCTTAGTCGTAATTGGCTTCCGTGTTGCTGTAAGTTTTGGCTGCAATCTTGCACGAGGCAAAGGATAGGTATATACCAAATATAAGTTTTTCGTTTTTAGTGGGTCCACGGATCGTGTTTAGCGCAATGGCTCGATATATCAACACGAAAACTTCGACGAGCGGCAAAATGTGAAATTTGTTGTTATGCGTACCGTCGGTATAAAGTGTTCCGGTTTCATTCACTGCGTTGGCCACATTGTTCATTACGTGATCGTGCCCTACATTTTCTGTTTGCAATTGCATGCTTGGCAATGATTGGATGCTCAATTGTAACGATTGTATGCTTTCAGGTTTGTTTTGAACAAAGGGCGGAGTCAGAAAGTGAAAGGGGTCATATAAGATTTTTGTAAAGACGGTTTTAAATAATTTTTCAGTTTGTAACAAAGGAAACTCCCTTCGAAATTTACAAAATCTTGGCTGCGTCCATATATTATACGACAATCTGTGAGAACCGGTGTTCAAGACTTGGCGCACTAATGGCACGCCAAGTTGGCATAACCAGAAATTTCTAACGCAGCCGGGCACGCAGCAATAAGATGTAAAATTGTGGTATCTTAGATGCCACTAATTTTCGAGGTATTTAGAAATTTGTAGAAAATTGAGAAATTGTGCCATTAAGTTTTTAAGAAATAAAAAATTTCATGCGAAACGGCAAAACTCGCACCAAAAATTTTAATACAGTTCCATCATGTCCAGGACGCATAGACGGCTGTGGCATAGATCCCCTCAGAGAGTCTTATGCGGACGAGGCGACCATTTCACGATTTACGTATGAGGGAATATTAATCAAAACAAAAATTTATAAAATAACCAACTTCAAAAAATTACTAAAATTTTACAAATGTAGAACCTTAGTGAAGACCTAGCGAGCGAAACGAGCAAGAAGCCAAGCGTATGTTCGTTATTTAAATAGTCATGGTTTGCATCTTCTTTTTGTATAACATTTTTGCTATTTCAGGCTGATGCTAGCGAATCGCGAGGGTCGTCGAGGTCTCATCTAACACTGAAAGAACTTATCACACTTGGCACGGGTGTTATGTTATTTCTCGCTTTCTTCATGGCAATGTTCGCTCAGGTACACATACCCTTATGTCTTATCACACTCTGGCACTTTAATGCACAAGTAATAAAACTGCATTGGGTTTTTCCGAGATATAAACGCACGCTACTACGAAGCGTTAAGCATGGGGTTCGAGCCGAACGAAGTGATGCGAATACGTTAACGAGAGGAACGCTGTTTTGCTACGCAAGTGAATAAAGAACGAGGTGCACACACAAGTGTTTACGATAACATATTTGCACGATTGCGTTGATCGAGTTATTGTGCCATGTGCACGACAGGACAGCTTTAAACTCTATTAGCAGAGGTTTTTCGGGTATGGAAAACATTGAACCGCAAAAACGCGCAGGTGATACATATCTTTGCTCAATATATCGAATTCTGCTACGACCAGTAATGCCCAATGTTAGGAATACGATAGTTTTCAAGTGAGATCGTATACCGGTCAGTAAACGTATTATAATTGGCTTGGCATGAATCAGGTTTTTAAGCAGGCAAAAAGGCGATAGAATGCACGATAAATTTGGTGCACGTCCGGTATTCTAGCATGTATGATGTAAACGTCGTGATTGGCGGCCAAATTTTACTGAAAAAAGTGTGTCCGAAGGCTGAATTATGGGGTCACTTTTTTCTACAAACAACGGTCCGAAAACTGAATTTGGGACCTTTTTCTAGAAAAGGCCACTTTTGTCCTGCGAAAAATATCCAAGCGATCAAATTTATTCGGAAAAGAAGTGACCGAGGTGTCACTTTTTCATGGGGACACTTTATTTGGTGACACCGCATCCGGTAGAATATTTACCAAGGTTCAGACAAATTCGGTGGAGAAAATTTTGGAATTTTTTTATAAAAAATATGTCATTTCATTCATCAGTGTGTGGCTTAATTGTTATAATTTCTGAGAAAATAGGTTTAAAAACAAACTTTTCAAAAACAAACTTTTCAACAAAACATTATAGGTCATTGTTCAAATTGGAAAACTCG
Source organism: Enoplolaimus lenunculus (assembly GCA_030248215.1). Taxonomy (NCBI): domain Eukaryota; kingdom Metazoa; phylum Nematoda; class Enoplea; order Enoplida; family Thoracostomopsidae; genus Enoplolaimus; species Enoplolaimus lenunculus. The sequence continues at coordinate 48,560 of JASANG010000519.1, read as the reverse complement.
GACCGGTTTTTCGCGTCCAGTTGCCGATTGCTCACAGCCCTAGAAACCGAGTGTCCCCGAGCGTTAAATCGGCCAAAAATGCTGCAAGGAGCGCCCCTTTTTTACAAGAATAGGAACAGCTGTTCAGGACTGCCTCTTTTTTACAAGACGCTACGACAGCTGTTCAAATGTGAGAGTTGCCAATTAAATTAAACAAAATGTCCAATCAAAACAACTGTGCGTTAACCAAAAGGTCTGCACTTTGCAGCCAACTTTGGGAATGCTAAAAATAGATATTGATTGTTTTGATAATATACACACCAACGACAACGTCAAGTTCCTATTCAAGAAAGCCAATTTTTTAGCTAAAGAAATATTAAATTTACCGCTGTCAAATTTTCATTTTACTTTCACGGCGTATTGATTATGGATTTCAAAGATAATAAGTAAATATAATGCCTATGCAATTTTTGCAAATATTTCAGATAAAAGCCACGAAACCACTATTTAAGTGGATCCAACAATTTTTTGAACTAAACATGGAATGGCAAGTTCAACAATATGATGCTCGCAAAGATACTGCACTTGCCAAGAATATCCACTTTTTTGACGTTTGATCGCGGTGGCTGGCAAGAATACATTATAAATTTGATTTTGAAAACAATTCTTTCGTATATTCTTCAAAGTCATCATTGGGTTTTTGTGTACTTCCCACATTAGCTAAGGATGAAAATTTTAGCTTACGCTTGGGAAAAGGCTTACCTAAATAAGTCTGAGCCTAAGCTTCTGTCCTACGAATCTGTTAAGCCTCAGCATATAACTACAGGAAGCTTTAAACTGTGGGGGAAAGTTTTCAAAATCCCAATATCCAATGTACTGTCGTGTCGTGATGATGGTATTATTTTATGTAATTCGGTTTCACGTTATCTTAAATTGAAAAATACATGCCTTATTTTGAATAACATTTGCGGTTAAAATTGCATGGTAACAAATATAAAGCCGCTTGTTTATTTTTAAAATTATCATCGTATTCTATTCCAAAATATAGCTCTTAATGGCAATTGAAAAAGTTCCAGGCAAATTGTCGTCAACAATACAATATTGGCAAACAAGCGGTGCAGATACGTGGAATGTCGCTCCCCATACTTTTGCGGTCAAAAATTTGCATATAAACCAAACCATAAAATTTGATTCAATTCCAGCAACGGCAAATTTCGTTGACCTTCGGCTCCGTTAGTTTTCGCATGCAGACGCATCATGACTTTCTAAATTTAAAGTATTCATATTTGTTTGGGCATATGGACAGGACAGCATGCCTTTTACCTTAACTATTGCATAATAAAACCTCTATACCATTATACCCCACATGTTGCACGTTCCGATTTGACCCGTATTTCGGAGAGTCATTGATTTTCGATCAAGATTAATAATTCAAAGTTTACCATAAAAATGCTGTTCTAAACATATATACCTACCTATGTGATTTATACCTAGCCAGTTCTTCAGTCTCAACATTATATCATTGAACTTTTAAACTAGGATATACAAGTCATCAGTTAAAGAACAACCGTATCTAAGCACATTCCGTAGACCCTCGGCTTATGTATGCAAATACAGAGCCGAAAATCAAACTACACCAAAACCATATATACGTAGAGAGCATAAAGCAAATGTCTGGGCCAATGTTACCCTAAAGGCCGTCCCATTTTCCCGGGACAGCAAAGTACCAGGAGTACATACAAAAAACATAATTGGGACAGCGGGACAGATGGGACAGTTTGGACAGATGAGACAGTTTGGACAGTTGGGACAAACGGGACAGATGGGGCAGTCGGGACAAATGGGACAGATAGGGCAGTTGGGACAGATGGGACAGTTTGGACAGATGGGACAGTTGGGACAGATGGGAGAAACGGGACAGATGGGACAGTCGGGACAAATGGGACAGTTGATATATTAGATATATTATATATATTATATATTATTTATATATCCTACGTAAATATATCTGTTTGTGCACATGTAAACAGGAGCGCATAAATGTGCACTCCGGGTATATTTCTGTCCCGGGAAATTGGGACGGCCTTTATAGTAACATGGGCCAATGTCTGGGTGAAGCTTGTTCCGACCTTTGTTGAGGCTTCTTTTGTCTGGTAAAAACGTTTTCTTCAGAATTTTTTGTGATTAGGCTTAGTATCAAAACCATAGTTTATCCTTCGACGGAACTCGCAACCCGACATTGATTTGAAAGTGCGATTTCCCAATCGTATTAACAGTTTTTTTTGTTTCACCAAGGCTGCCGCACAACTGGAAAACCACCAACATAAGACTAAGCCTTAAAGCCTGTGCGAAAAATTAGACTAAAGCCTAATCCTACTTAATTATAGTTCCATGCAAACATGGTACACCACTAACAGTATTGGGCCGAAAGCAATAACTTAAACGCATGCTTAACAGCAAAAAATCCCACAAAGCACTTTCTCCTCTTACTGCAGTTTGACTCGAGTAAGAGGGGGTGAGACTGATATTTATATATTTGGCCTGTACAGAGGGTACACCCCTTTATTATTCGGGTACGGACGTTATTTCTGTTTAAGCCGCCTTTCGCCGCCCTTGACTCGAGTAAGAGGGGGTGAGAGTGATATTTTATATTTGGCCTGTACAGAGGGTACACCCCTTTATTATTCGGGTACGGACGTTATTTCTGTTTAAGCCGCCTTTCGCCGCCCTTCTTTGCTCATATAAGTTTCGTGATTGGAAATCTAAATGGGGACCCTTTCTTATGCATCGTCCACAATAAAGTGTGGCCCTGCCTTTAGACATAAAACAAAACCTGTGCCTTAAAGTGTCTACGCCTAAGGCAGGCCTCTAGATCTCTAAAACAACTTAAACTTTACGCAATAAAACACTTTATATACTTAAATACACCATTCACCCATACGTTTATTTACTTAAAGCTACACCTATTTCGGCTACACAATTTACCCGTATACTTATTTACTTACGCCCACCCACCGCGCAATGACCTTTTACTTAAGTTGCTAGCTACCCCACTGCGCAATGACCTTTGTCGTTTTATTTATTTTGCTAACTCCTCCATTTGGTAGTGACCTTTGTTGTTTATCCTGACCTCTTGTAAATTTCATAAAATTCAATTTTCTATGATAGGGGTCGCATTATAAATTTTAGGGATTGTACATTTTAGGCGTAACATAACCGATTGAGAAATTTAATTATTTCGAATTTTTGCCCAAGTACTCCGAGTACTGATTCCAGCGCGTTGTTAAACCAGGTTGTCAATTTTTTAAACGTCAACGTCGTTCAGCCGGCGGGTGGTCGGCCCTTGACGGCTGACGACGTTGATGCTTGTCATTTTCTTGGCCAAAAGAATAATAGATCCCGCGGTCTTCCCTCTGGTCAATATCCTATCCGGTCGACGGCAGAGGGGGACGATATTCAAATGAATTCAACTAAAATTATTATTTCTTTCATAAGCGAGAACTTTTAATTCTAGTCGTAGAAATTGCGGTCTTAAAAGTATTTATTAGTGCGCATCATGAACCTAGCTTGCATCAAAAAAAGAATTATTTGTATAAGGTGAAAGCTCGATTTTTTCCTAACGCGAAAGTTGTTAGCAGTGGTATAAATGTGAAATTGGTGACACGAGATGGTTTGACGTATGGAATTGATAATTTACCACGTTCTGTACTGGATGCTGTTGGGTCATTTAATTCTGTGTGAGTGGTTTTCTGTAATTATTATAACAATCGGTTACTTTATTTCATTACCTGAGATGTTGCAAAATTTTTAAAAAATTTTCAATTTAATTAACACTAATTATTTACTTTTAAAATAATTTGGCAGTTTTTTGATTTGATTTTCTTTGCAAATTTCATAAATTTCCACTCAAATTAGGTTTGTTAATTTAATGTTTTATTGTTTAATGTATGCATAATTTGTTATGTCCAACGCGGAACAGGAACGGTTGGTCTGCGTATTACACTAACATCTTATTATATTTCATATTATATTTACGCCTAACGGAATCTTTCCCTTCGGTTCTTTTAAATGAATCTGAAAAAATTTATATTTTAGTTTAGCTACATGAAATGTTCACATTTAACATTTAGCTTCATTAAAAATTTATTCTTTTTATTATTTTTGTTGCATTTCGTAGGATCATTTAAAATTTCTAAAACTTAATATTACTTACCACTTTGTTCACCAACCTTTTGCGTTTCCAGGTAAACAGATTTATAATACGTAGGAGTTTTAACTACTGAATAAAACCTTTTGGTTTTTTCCAGATAGGCCCAGTTACAAATGATATTTTATGTAATGTATTATTCTGAACGTATAATCATCTTTTTTTATTGCAGATAATTGGAGAAACCAAGTAAGAAGGTTTGGACTGTTGATTTAGTGATGTAATTCAAAAATTTGGAGAATGTCGATTAAAGGTGAAGTTTATGATGGATATGGTTGTAAGTTTCACGTTTTAAAAAAATTTTTCTGGTATCTATGTTTTCATTAAAGAAAAAATGGCGGATGTATCGAAATTTTTAAGATTTTGGATGAATTTCGTAATTTTTGTTTCGTTTCAAACAATTGTAGCATCTCTATATATAATGAAAAATTGCGACATATATATACCTGATTTTTGACTAATTTTGAGCGGAAAAAATCGCCGAATTTCCGTTATTTCTATATCGGAAACGGACACTGATTTAAACCGGAAACCGATATCCGGTTACCAGGGTGCCACCGTAATTCCGGTTTCGGCATAAGCGCATACAACTTACCAAAATAAGAACTAGTTGCACACTCAGCGTCTATGCCAATAATAACCACACAAACGATACATTTTGGCAAATCACGAGTCTATACTCGCTCGTAGACTCAAAAATGATTCAAAAAGCAAGAAAGAAATATTACCGCTTTACTGTTCATGCTTTTGGCTGGTTAGCTCGAACCTCGCGGTGACCCTTCATTTGACTTTCAGTCATATAAACATGTTCGGCTTCTTTTTTAAACATCTCGGTAAGTTTTTCCTCGAAATGGTATCAATTGTGAAAACCAAGCGCACCGAACGTTAAAATTTTGTAAAACGACAAAAAACTTCATTACCGAAATTGTCCGAACCAGCAAAAGTACTTCCGGCACCGTATGCCAATTTTCTGCTGAATCAAACCCATGAACTGCACAAGTTTTATAGCTCGAAAACCTTCACTACTGTAACTGCGGAATCCTCACGCGGAATATCTACCGGCATCGTAGGTCGGTCAATCTGCAGATAAAACTAGTGCCTCTGGCCCCGGAAGACTTTTCCTCAGTTTAGTTATACAAACAATGGGCATTTTTACGAAATTTATAACCAAACTAACTTATTTAAACTCTGCTTCCTGTATAATGGTGACAGTTCACTGTAGGGCCGAAATGTCACTTGCATGACATTTATTTTTTTAATCCAAGTTTTTTTAAGCATCAAAATAAAAACATCAATACTGATACTGTGGGACCTCCCCCGCAGCAAAATTTTTCCTGAATAGCTCTATATGGTACTGTTTTACTTTAGAATTTTTAGCGGGATTGGTTGGGAAAAGTGAGACGCTCTCCAGCTCATGCGATTTCGCAGTGTATTCATATACGTATCACTAGTACCAAACTTACGGTATATGGGGCCATTTTAAAATCTGCTCCCTGTATACGACAGTCAGTTTACCTACGGGTCATAGTCACTTGCATGACAATCAACTCTTATAATCCACGGCTTTCAGGGTACAACCGGAGGTCTGCCTCCGGCTCCTGCAGAAAATCGGCCTCCGGCTCCGGTTGAATTTTTACAAGAGGTTCCGACAATTTTGGTAGTAAAATTTTGCATAATTTTCCTAAATTTATCTGTTTAGCGCGTTTCGATTGAGTTTTGTCATAATTTTCATGAAAGAATTGCCTAAATTTGGCAGAAAATTCGCGTGAAACCAAGCAACTTAACAACGTTTTGCAAATATTGGCTAAAATTAACTAATTACCGATCATTTTTACTACTTAATTTCGCGTCACGCTCCGGCAAGTTCTGTTGACCTTCGGCTCCGGTATTTTTCATCTCCGGTTGTGCACCCTGACTGCTTTATTAAAAATCAAAATGCAAACTACTACAACACTCTTGAAAATATGGTTAACAAAAAATATCATAACTCAGATTTTTCTACAGTACTTATAGTTTTCTGTCATTCAGTGGCACACTATGATATAAAAATAAATCTGCTTACCAGAAACAGTCCAAACAAGAAATTTCTTAAGCCAGACGTCGTAAACACGGGATTAAGTTACAAAACTCATTTGCACATTTTTTACTGCTTAACAAAACAAGAACAGAGCTTAAAGGGTTTACAATTATATTGATAGAAAACAGATAAATTTCTTGCATTAAAACATTGTCGCATTATTTTCCAACTTGTCTGAAGAACTTCCGGTGCAGTACACCCTTTGACCGGTTGTATCCTCCGGTTAATTGTTTCCTCATCTTCGGTTTCCCAGAAATAGCTAAAACAAACATGATTGTGTTTGTTGATCTTGCCATAAACATTAATTAATGCTGAAATTATTGACTCGATAAACATCATCGGACACCGCCTATTATTAACACAGCAACACAATCCGAAAATATTGAATCTAGAAACAGTAAAGCTATTTGTCCAACCATTGTTAACTATAAGGGCCTACCCACTAAACGTAAACCTCAGCTTAAGCGCAGCCTAAAACAAAGCTTAAGTCTCTCAGTCTTTAGGCGCCCTGTATCCCAGTGGGCAGGCCCCTATAATCAAGATGGGTCAACTCTTCTATCATCGCGAATTAGAAAAACGTTAAAATGTCCATTTCAAAATGTAACTCTGCATTCGTATGTTCTAAGCACAGAATAAATCTTAGAAGAAGACGACTAATACTTACGTAATTCTACAAACGGTGGCACGGTGAAACCAAACGACTTCGCAACAAGATTTAGGTCCAAAGCTTGAACATTGAAGATATCTTTTAAGCTGTGAGAATCGTACGCCCGAACGTAAGCCTTGTAGGCTTCCTTTGCGGACTTGTTCAAATAATAATTTTGCCCAACAAGTTTTTCGAGCTAAAAGATTGTAAGTAAAGAAATCACCGCAAAATAAAAAAGTACACACGGCTACCAATGTATATGCTATGGCTAAACTAAATGTTCAAATAGCCATTTCAACATGCTCCGCAAGCTTAACACATAAAACCTAAACCTCGGATTCTGTACGTCCCCATGTACCCGTGCCTTCCAAAGTTCAAGTCTTTATAGTTAAAATGGGCCGCTGTTTCAAATGACATCAAGCTGAAAAACAAAAATCAACCTATACCGTACCTGAGATTGAATATTTGCAATCTTTGCCCACGAAAATTCAAATTCGTTTAGTGGAACGCGTGCTTGCTTCAAATATCTCAAAAAGCCAAGTTCTTCCCGCTGCAAAAGCAATAATGCATGTCCGCTTCCACCCTCGCCACGAGCCGTTCTTCCAACTCGATGAATATATTCCTGAAAAAAATTCGTACTATAATGGAAATGTCTGTAGAAAATTCCCGTTGCAAAAGCAATAATGCATGTCCGCTTCCACCCTGGCAACGAGCCGTTCTTCCAACTTGATGAATATATTCCTGACAGAAAAAAGCTAGTACTATAATGAAAATGTCTGAAAAAAATCGACCATAATACGAGTACAAAAATAAATATAAATGAATGTTATTCCACAACCATTGGCATAACAGAAAAAAGTTACCGGGAGGCACCACCTTTTTTTACATATTTTGCAAGTATATGTACAACAAAAAAGAGGTGTAAAGCAAATTTTTACTTGAAAATTTTCCATGAGTGGAACCCTTACCTTAATTAAATTTTAGAAAACTTTCGAGTGGAATGCTTGAATTCTCCAGCTGCCCTGTTCACATCTTTACCAATCTGAGTTTTTATCGCACTGTAAAACTTAAATTCATCTAATACAATCCATAAACAGAACAGTTTCATTACCTTAGGATCATCCGGCGGGTCATACTGAACAATCCAGTCAACCTGAGGGATGTCAAGTCCACGCGCAGCAACGTCAGTACATAACAGAGTGCCTTCGGAAGAATTGCAAAAACTAAAAAACGTACTTGTTCGTTTTTGCTGCTTTTGTTTCCCCTGAAAATAATTTCCGAAATTATTACAAGTGAGCTTATGTCTTGTAACCTAGCTACATACGAAATATAAAACAAATTGCATGCGAATTGAATTTTTCTAATTCCTCACCCTGTTGTTTTGCTATCCAACACAAATATACGGAACACAGTTCAGCAAACTCATGAGTGACAAAAAATTTAATTTATTTCATTACTATCTTACATGAATGCAGGTAACAGGCAAATCAATATAATTCAATAGTTCGTTATGAAATTTCACCGAATTGCACGACGAAAAGAACACCATAATTTTTTTGTTACGATTCCGTTTTAGAAACGTGAACAACACCAGAAATCGTTTATCAGCTGGAACAACAGCATAGCCCTGAAACCAAAACAGATCTTTTTTACTAGAGTAATTTTTACTCATATAATTTTCGCACACTAAGTTTTAAATAAAACTCTGTGTTATTTTTGCTATAAACCAGAGTGCAAAGCGGAACTGAATTATAGGTCTAGGGTGTCTGTTGGCTGACAACAATTTTCAAAACGGTCTTATGAACAAATTGGCGATTATACTTAATTATTGATAAGTTAACTCATTGAAAGCAATTTTACAGATAAATGATATAGAATTTCTATGCAACATATCACAACAAGTAAGATTAAAATTAAAATATCAGAATTTCGATTCCGATTGATTGCGCAATAAGAATCGGAACTACTTTTGAATTCTAATCGGAATCAGAATTCCGGTGGCACTTTGCTATAAACAGTTTTGCAACGTTTGGTTATTATCTTGGAATTAATTTGGCCACATAGACTCAGCTATATTAGCAAATTTTTTCGTAAATATGGAATAACGTTCCTCGCACCTTGCAGTAATTTTTCGCAGAGCAGGAAAATTTTCCAAACAATTTTTTGTACATCCCAAAATTTGAAAACAACAAACCCTTCAGTGACAAATTTTCTGCTATCTATAACTGGCTTCTCCACAGCTTGAAAATTTCCGCCGGGGGGCGTTTCCAGGGGGGGCCCAGGAGTTTCCTGGGGGGCAGCTAATTTTGCTGGGGGGCAATTTTCCTGGGGGGGGGGGCAGATGATCTGGGGGTCTTGGGGGGCACGCTTAAAATTTTGCAAACCGAGTTTTTGGACCATTTTTTTTCATTGTAGACCGTGTTTCCAACTCAACTGAAGATTACACATCGCTCAACATGACAAAAATTTCTCGCAAACGCTAATAACAATAATTTTAACTAATATTACTGACAACTTAACCAGAAGTTGAAAGAAGCACAACTATATAAAATATAGATAATCTATCTATAATTGAAGCTGTGATTAATATATATTTTATATATTAGTCACAGCTTCAGTTTATCATAAGGCTCAGGCGGGTTGAACTTGCTGCTGTAAGGTACTTTCGAATGCTGTATGCCCTGAAACGGTCTTTAAATAATTGTGCTTTTTTCAGGTCATTATTGAATTGTATTAGTGACTACGGGTATTTGTAACGCTATTAAAAATTATGAGTACTCAGCGTAATATAAAATCATATTTTGCCGAATGTCCGCCTCAAAAGAAGTCCAGATCTTTACGTTTTAACATTGAAAATTTTTAGCCTAGCAAAGTCCTGGCGCCCGAAAATTCGCCAAGGAGCCTTTCCGGGGGCGGCAAAATTTTCGCCAGGGAAAAATAAAAATTTCAAAAAGTGCTGCCCCCCGCTGTGGAGAAGCCAGTATAATACACGATAATATCCGCACTCTCATAATAAGTTTACCTTTTATATTATGGTTTATCTTAAACTTAAATTAATAATTTTTATAAGTCAACACTAATATTAACCTGTTGTAAGCCTTCCACAGTTGCTTTTTCTTTCGTATCATCCACACCAGCATAAATTGGTTCTTTTTTCAAAGCGAGCTTAGCCAAATCTTCAGTTTTCTTAGTTTGCGTCGCGGAAAACAGCATAGTTTGCCGTTTTTCTAAAATATGTCCCTTTACAATTTACATGGCATGAAAAATGCTACGTTTATAATTTAAAGCTGTTCAGGTAAATTTAGTTGTATTGCATATGATACGTACCGACCTTCCTAAAATGTGGGTATGGCCAAAACGCAAACGCGTGCAAGGAACAAGAGTGCATGATTCACTTTTTAACAACAGTATGCAACTGCTTTGAATCTTTGCTGAATGCGTGTCTAGTAAATATAGACAAAAAATTGGCCAGTTAGGTACAATACTGCGGCTGACAATGAGCGACATTAAAAATGCTGTAAATTATACTTTAAAATCTGAAAATTGTAGATAATTTTTCCGTTTGCAATGGCGACTGGAAAAAATTGATGGTGGTCAAGTGAGAAAAGCTCGGGTGTGTGCGGGCCCCATTTCCACTAGGGAAACCACAGTAATGTACATACTCAATTTATATTCTACAAGATTTAGATTGGCTATATACAGTTGGAGTACCCTGAATCTTGTTTTCGACCCCACCCAAAACTGAAGTACGGTCGGCCAAGATCATCATGCGCGGTGGTACATTTTGTGCCATGTCAAGCGCGTTATTTGCGTACCCTTGTCTTACAGTGACCATATATTCTTGGAATACAAATTATTTCCAACAAAACTAATACATTGGTTTAAAGCCGTTCGGCGTTGTACTAAGTCATTGCCAGGAGCTTCTGAATATTTAACATGATTCTAAAAACAAATAATACTGTGAAAGGCCAGCTACATAGAGCAAAATTATGCCACAATCACGTACTCGGAAGCAAACGGACAATTTGTTGCATTTCTAATTCAAAACCAATATCAAGTATTCGATCTGCTTCATCAATGATTAAGCACTGTAAGTTTTTGAACAAGAATTCTGGAGTATTCTAAAACATAAATCAGGGAATGAATGTTAGTATCCAAGATGTACGATTTAGACAAATGCTCATAGGTCAAAATGATGCTGACAATGCAACGGAAAGACATACATACACAGCCCACACCTGCCAGCAAAAAGGTGAAAATGGTTAACAATGCAAGACTACGGTAAGAAACGTAAACCGATACAGTTTTCCTTTGGAATACAAACATTGCTTTTTATTGAACAGCATTCTTAATCATAAGAATATTGAACTTGATCAATCATATTGACTAAACAACAACAGTTCCTAAGCATGCTATGTTTTCCTCAATAAGCATATCATAAATTACATGCACGCCTGTCCACAGTTCGAATAATAGAGAAAAGTACGATACAGAGCAGTGAGCGAAATACTACAGAGAAGCGTACCTGAAGGTGGTCCAACAATCTGCCGGGGGTAGCGACTAAGATATTAATTCCCTTTGCTAGTTTCTGTGCTTCCGCTTGACGATTACACCCGCCCATTACTAGGCCATATGTCAAATGATGATGCGCCAAAAGCTCCGTCAATACCCCATAAGTCTGCATGCTTAGCTCTCGTGTAGGTGAAATAATTATAACTCCGGTTCCTAAATAAGAAAATTCATTCATTGAAATAATTTCAAATAGTCAATCGTTTAAACCTTTAAACCTATATATAATCTTAACAAAACGTGCAAACTTTAGCTAATCTATTTACTACAGCTATATTTGATTGACTAGCTATATATAACTCTTTTTGAGCTATATATAACTCTTTTTGACATGTAGTGACGTAGGTAACGGAGAGAATAAAGACATCCCCCTGAAAATTTTCAAAAATTTTAAAAATGTCCTCTTTCGAAAATTTCTCAAAAAATGCTTCTATGATCGTGTTCGAAAATACTAAATATAAAATAATAGCAGGTAGTGCAATCCGCCACCAAAGTTTTTTCTGGCTACGACAGTGTTAACAATTACCACAACGCTTCAAGGTATTTTAGAACACTAGTATATGACTAAAATTTACCATGACGATGCATGAATTTAGCACGATATAACATTTCAATTGCTGGAACTAAAAATGCCAGTGTTTTGCCACTGCCGGTTTTCGCTGCTCCCATCAGGTCTCTGCAATATAATAGAATTGGCAAAATCACCTAAACGAATAAAAGTGACAAAGACGACCAACCGGCAATGTATGCGTACTCACAAAACTATTAAAAATATATACATCGTGAAACGCAACAAAAATTTCATTCTTTAGATGACTGCGAATTCAGGAATATCTACCGCTGCTGTAGATTAATTTTCCTCAGACAAATATATGAACAAGTAACCGATAGTTTAGCACACTACAGTGTCACAAACACACACCATATAATATATCCATGTAATCCTCGTCGACTCAGCCACAAAAACGAACTTACCGGCCTTCAAGCAAATGAGGAATTGTTTTTGACTGAATCTCTGTCATACGTTTGAACCCCATATCTTCAATAATGGCTTTCAACGTATTGTCAGACACTTTCTCGCGCAACGACTCGAAAGAGGCATCTGACATTATACTGACAGAACTGCCGGGAACTAAAACAACTCTGATGTTTTATCGCGGTATACATATAAATAAAAACTCGTATCAAAAGATTTTCATCCCCAACCCACTCCGTATATAGCATGTACGGGTGTGCCGATTACTCGACTTCGGTAATACGTATCGGCACTTTTCGTGAGTGAAGGCATCCGCACTGCAAAAAACACATTCTTTGCCGATACTTTTTGCACTTAGCAACAAGTTGGACTGTATCAATTTTCAATTATGTTCAATTCATGCATTAATTCTTCCATTTATCAATGATAAATGTTATGATGGATTTCGTCTATAGCAAGCTACGAATTACTAAATGTCAGCGCTATGGAATTAAAGAAAAATGGTGCTTTTTAAACTCTACACGAAGTGGTATTCAATTCTAGATGTATTCAATTTTGTTTTAGAATTACACACTGATTATGCAAAATTTTTCATATATTTAGATAAATCGCTCAATTGTAGTTCTGATTTGCAAATGGACCTGAATGTTTTATGACTTGGTTTACATAGTTTACGTTTATAGTATGTTAATGTTAAGAAATGTGCTATAGTTAGGTTCGGTACATAGTCGCCTGAGAATCTGTGCAAACTATGAAACGAGGTATATAATATCAAATGTTTCCACCATATATACTGAATCATTAGTACGTGTTTCCTATAATCAGTCATCTTCATTCACTGTAGCTATATTTGTAATTCAGCGTCACGTAAAGTAAGCTTAATTTTTTTACTTTCTTAAGTAGAAATAATAATTTTATGAGGTTAAACGTTCTGGGACACATTAGACCAATTTTGGAATATGCGTGTGTTATATGCATGGCTTCCAAATAATAATGCATTTATACATAAACCACGTTAGCAGCGTAAGTTGCATAACGGGAACTGGATTATACCAGAATTGGAATCGGAACACCAAATTTATACCGGAATCGGAACTGTAAATTTTGTGACTACATGCAGAATTTCTATGAACAAGTATAATATTGATTTTGAATGTGTGTTGGCTGGCAACAATTCTCAAAAACGCAGCATGAACACATTGGCGGTGATCTTTGGTTCTGTAAAGCTAAACTACAATCATTTATTGATAAGTTAACCCATTCAAAACAATTATTAATAAAAAGGCGTGTATTTAGGAACCCGTAGCGGTTTGTTCACCCGGAGCTAACTTGTTAAAAGAAGTCTACAATAAAACATAACGTTTCACCAGGTCTAATTGTACACTACAATGTTTAAAACTTACGTGTTTCATTGTTGTCCTCCTGTGAAAACTTATTAAGGTCATCAACCGTTTCTAATTCATCCTTAACTTGCACTTCATCCACTAGCGGTGGTTTCAGCATTTCTGAAAAAACGCACATTACACTACATATTACCTTGATTTAGGTTTAAACGACACGCGTGTTTTTCATACATAAGGAATCACAATGCTGGCATTTCAGTATTTTGGTTCCATAACACAGAGAGCCAGAACCTGATAAAAATAAAAACAATCAAATTAGATCTACGTACATGCGCGTGCATAACTTTAGAGGGAATTAAAAGAAAAATTTAGACTCCAAACACTCCGTACTTGTACAAACCCGTTAGGATCCACCCATGAATAATTTTATGTTAAAGGATTAAACTTCCTTTTAAGTGTAATTTTAATTTACAACGCTTTTATAACTCAGGGCGCTAAGTAGGTAAGTCAGGGCGTTAATCCAAAAGGCTAAAATACCATAAACAACCAGCATACTCAGTGTTAAGGTAACTCCAACTCCGCGACATCTATTTCTAATATACAAACTAAAATTAACCTTAAAACGAAGCCTAAAGGACTTCGAACACACCCTAATTGTGTAAAAAGTGAACGTATTGTCAGTCTAGGTAGGAACCGGGACTTCAGACCTTTCAACTAAGCAGCTGGAAAAGCGGCTAGAGCGGGGATCGAACTCTCAACCTATGGATCCTTAAGCGAGCACTCTACCACTGCGCTACGCAGCCCGCCTGTCCAACTGCATTTTTCGTCGACTATATTTGTCGACCGTATGCTGCCAGCTAGCATACATGCAGTGAATGTTTAGCTTGGTTTATATAGTTTACGTTTATAGTATGTTAATGTTAAGAAATGTGCTATAGTTAGGTTCGGTACATAGTCGCCTGAGAATCTGTGCAAACTATGAAACGAGGTATATAATATCAAATGTTTCCACCATATATACTGAATCATTAGTACGTGTTTCCTATAATCAGTCATCTTCATTCACTGTAGCTATATTTGTAATTCAGCGTCACGTAAAGTAAGCTTAATTTTTTTACTTTCTTAAGTAGAAATAATAATTTTATGAGGTTAAACGTTCTGAGACACATTAGACCAATTTTGGAATATGCGTGTGTTATATGCATGGCTTCCAAATAATAATGCATTTATACATAAACCACGTTAGCAGCGTAAGTTGCATAACGGGAACTGGATTATACCAGAATTGGAATCGGAACACCAAATTTATACCGGAATCGGAACTGTAAATTTTGTGACTACACGCAGAATTTCTATTAACAAGTATAATATTGATTTTGAATGTGTGTTGGCTGGCAACAATTCTCAAAAACGCAGCATGAACACATTGGCGGTGATCTTTGGTTCTGTAAAGCTAAACTACAATCATTTATTGATAAGTTAACCCATCCAAAACAATTATTAATAAAAAGGCGTGTATTTAGGAACCCGTAGCGGTTTGTTCACCCGGAGCTAACTTGTTAAAAGAAGTCTACAATAAAACATAACGTTTCACCAGGTCTAATTGTACACTACAATGTTTAAAACTTACGTGTTTCATTGTTGTCCTCCTGTGAAAACTTATTAAGGTCATCAACCGTTTCTAATTCATCCTTAACTTGCACTTCATCCACTAGCGGTGGTTTCAGCATTTCTGAAAAAACGCACATTACACTACATATTACCTTGATTTAGGTTTAAACGACACGCGTGTTTTTCATACATAAGGAATCACAATGCTGGCATTTCAGTATTTTGGTTCCATAACACAGAGAGCCAGAACCCGATAAAAATAAAAACAATCAAATTAGATCTACGTACATGCGCGTGCATAACTTTAGAGGGAATTAAAAGAAAAATTTAGACTCCAAACACTCCGTACTTGTACAAACCCGTTAGGATCCACCCATGAATAATTTTATGTTAAAAGATTAAACTTCCTTTTAAGTGTAATTTTAATTTACAACGCTTTTAAAACTCAGGGCGCTAAGTAGGTAAGTCAGGGCGTTAATCCAAAAGGCTAAAATACCATAAACAACCAGCATACTCAGTTTTAAGGTAACTCCAACTCCGCGACATCTATTTCTAATATACAAACTAAAATTAACCTTAAAACGAAGCCTAAAGGACTTCGAACACACCCTAATTGTGTAAAAAGTGAACGTATTACCACATGACAAAATACATATGCCATTAAATAACATACTTCTGTTCTTCTTATTCTTCATTATTTTCTTTTTAAAGTTTTTCTCCTGTACTGGACCCATTATCTATACTATATTATGGGTATGCTTGAAAGGGTTGACTATAAATAAGTTACATCCATGTAATTGATTCCAAAAGATGAAAACTGTAGATGGGTGGTTTAGTTTTTTAATTAAACGAAAATGAACTTTTAATGCACTCGATGAAATGCCATCAATATGCCACTTTCACACATTCAACGGAACACAACGTAAATTACAACAGTAGCAAAGCATTTTCTCTGCATAGCTAAGATAATGTATATATGAGCATTGTGAGCATTAATCGCATTCAGCTAAACCGTAAACCCAGATCACTACAAGTAGATATTGACTACTTTTTTGACCAGGCGTCAATTATTGGTTCAAACGTTAATGTAAAAAGCATCTTCTTTAACTCGGTTTTTTACTATCTTATTTGACTACAATAAATGGTTTATCTTAATTATAATTCCAATCTATGGAAACACATATTGAGTCAAATACAGGAAAATTATGTGTACTGTGTATATTTGCTGTCGGATGTATTTCATATGTAGATTGGTCGAACTTAGCCTTCAGTCAATTTCGTCCATTGAATATTTCGGACCAACAGTAGTGACAATGGTGTGTACGATCGGAATGCCATGCTAACAAACCATTTTAGATTTAGGTACATTCTCTGCCTGGCGAATAGTCTTGTACCTTGTTAAGTTTCATTCACATGTGCAATTTTTTTCAGCGAGAACTCACAGCTACAGCTTGCACGAAATATTTGCAGCTGCAGGTATTTTCAAGGGAACATTCCGGTTGACCAATCAAACTGCAGGCGCGAGAACGTCAAGTGACTTGCAACTGCGTTCACAGGTTCGAATTAAATAAAATTTCATAAATTCCAGTAAATAATTTGAAGCTGCAAGAAGTTTAAAACTGTTTTGTGACCAAACTTGCGCGAGCAAGTTGCATGTACAACTTTTTGTGCTGCGTAATCTTGCACGTGTGTATAGGGCCGAATTTTGCATATTAAAATGAAATAAATTTAAATAGGTAGCTAGTTTTTATAAACATTGAACTTAAGTTTTCCGAGATTTGGAAACATTTAAGCAAGGAACTATTTTAAGAATTGTGTTTTTAAAAATATAGCTGTTTTTGTCACTTACCATTTTTGGAAGCAGTTTTCCTCAGGTTGAACCTGGGGGCAATTAAAGAGGGAGCTGTTTCCACAGGTGCAATGTAATTGCATTTTATACACTTAATCCAGTTATGTAGCCCGCTCACCTTAATACGGGGAAGTGCTAAAGGGGCGGAAAAGGGCTTTTATTGACTTAGAAGCCAGGTTGAATATTTTCTAGGGGGCATACCCCCTTGGCTATGGACCCGTATTACTGTTGTGCTTATACAGTAATTACTTTTCTTTGGGATCATTCTGCGGCATTTTTGGTAATATATGCTGTCAAGGGTGGTGTATTCGCGTCATGTTTTTGATTTTAAGCTCAATATTAAAATTGAAGCTGTGTACAGTATTAAATGGTTTATGAAGCGGCCACAATGTAAATATAGTGTAGATGCTTCAAACTTGGACAAATCGAAACTGTGAAAGAATTTTTGTAATTACAGCATGGGTACCGACGCTATTACATTTGCGATCTGTATTAAATAACAATATATACGTATATGCGTACCTAAAATATATCCCGTGTTTCCATTTTTGATTCGCTGTTGTAATTACGAATGTTAAATTTAGGCATTGTTTAATTATTCAATCGTTATATAGAGCTACAGCGTGCCATGCACTGCCATGTCTTTTGAGGATGATGATTGGTTAATGGAAATCTTGCAGCGATGTGAATTAGAACAGTTCTATTCTAAATTACGCAATGAACTTCAGATTGGCAGCAAAATAGAACATTTAGATTCAAATTATGTCAAGGTATGTAAGTATATTGTTCAAGTAAAGTTTTAGTCCCTGTTATATAAGCAAGGGTTTAGGCAAAATGTTAACAATGAGAGGTGAACTTTAAGCTCTATTGTGCTCGCCATAAAAATTGCAATGATATACTGTAATTGTATGTTAAATATATACGTGTTATTCATCGACGCTACTGCGCGACTAAGTGTTTTCGTATATAGTCTTATACTAGTGTCATTTATACCTTGGGATGTAAAGCAGGGAAGACTTTGGACATTTGCCACCTTCGAAAAATTTTCGCAAATTTTGTTATATAGACAGGGACTTGGGGAGGGGAAAATGGGGGCATTTTTCCATCCAAAAAATTATTTCTAAATTTGATAAAAGATAATGGTTTACTTAATGAAAAACAGGTCTAAGTAGAAACATGGTTTACACATCTAGTGTCGTCACATGAAAGTTAGCGTAGGATTCAGCGATTATTTAGAAATGAAAACTTGTTCAGGACGAAGATCTCGCATCAGTTGGGTTATCCAAACCGGCAATACGTCGATTTCGAGATGAAGTGAAACGTAAACGATTGGAGTATAAAGGCAAAGAAAAGCCGCCTAAACTGTTGTCACTGGCAAGTTTTATCTTTGCTTTTAACTTTATATTATAGAATATATATTATGTAATATTAAATATTAGAGATATCCCGGGGCCAGGGTTTTACCCGGGATCTGTGCCAGAAAAATGCACTGAACGTTAAATTTTATGTACTTTTTGCGTAAGCATATACCTGGGGCACAGTACCGTTTTTACCGTATCGCGTCACGCGACATTTTCATGATACTACCATGTTGTAAAGTTACTGTTACGCGAGTTTTGTGAAACCGTTTAAGTAATCATTTTAATCCATCATTCGAGCGGATCGGCAGACTTTTTTCAGGTTTCGTCCGGCCCCGGGATATCTCTAATATATATCAGAGTGCAGCCGGTATTACATTTTACCGGAACCGTAACCGGAATTTAAAAGAATTACCAGAACCGGAATCGGAAATTGAAAAATGCATTTCACCGAAAAATTTATTGTAATTTTATTTTTTGTTGCTTTATTACTTGTGAATTAACCTTAGTTGAACGTAGGTATATATTTATTTAATTTGCTTTGCTGGTTAACATGTTACATGCGTGGTCACCGATCATTTGTCGAATTCCGGCACGCATATTCGAAAGGCAGGAAAGTAACGCAAGGCAACGCTTAGGGTGGTGTATTATCGCCTGCGCTCTTCAACTAGTACATCTCGAAACTATCTCGCCCACCAGATGGCATTTCAATCGTCAGTTATGCCGATGATTGCAAAGTGTTTTTGACGGGCCCGAAGGTACCAGCTCTTACAAGAAACTTCAACACCTACCTACAAGATCTCAATGACTTCTTCACGTCGCGGAATCTATAGCTGTCTGCAGAAAAGTCGACTGTGACTGTTCACAACCTAGTCGGCTGAGGTCAAAACCACCATCAACATCAAAATCAACAACCGACGCATACCAACAATCAACAATCCGAAACTGCTTGGTATCACATTCGATTCGATGCTAACATTCAATGCTCACGCGGTTACAGTAAATTCGAAACTCCAACGGCGCAACAACATCCTCAAAAACCTAAGTGGCAGCACATGGGGTCATAACAAAGAGCTGCTAACAACCTTCAAAGGTATTGGTCGTGCAATAATAAACTATGCAGCGCCCATATGGTCAACCCAACTCAGCGAGAGTCATTGGTCAGATCTGCAAGCATGCCAAAATTCAGCCCTGCGTTGCCGCACCGGATCCCTGTTAATGGCACATCAAGACTACATCCACAAAGAAATCTCTATTTTACCAGTCAAGGAACAGAACTACTTGCTCTCCCGGCAATATCTGCGCGGCTGCTTCAAAGCAGACCACCCTTGTCAAAATATTGCCAAAAACCACACTGCAGCCCGCAACATCCGCTCAGACATACGCAAATTCCTACCCGACGTGGCGCACCTCATACCGGAGGTCGAAGCAATCTCGCAAAAACAGTACAACTTTGGCATCAAATCTCTGCACAGGACAGCGGTGTAGGATTGCATCGCGCTTTCACAAATGCGTTCTGGTCACGGCCGCATCACGAACCACTATATGTCAGGTATCAATAAAGACGTTGTGAACGCGTGCCCCAATCACAACTGCAGCCCACACAACGTGCAACGTCTGTTTATTGCTCTGGCCAGCCAACACAGTTACAACGCTGAACCTTTGGACACAACCAAAGTTGGAGGGCCATTTTCCTTGGCTGGAAACGGACGAGCAAGCACAACAATGATGCTACAACAACAAATTACTTAATTTATATCGTCATTTTTTAGTAAAATATCTTAATTTTTACCGACCAAAATTTAATTCCTCAACTTTTAATGTCGATAAAAATTTACGGGAACCGGAAGGTGAAAAAATGCCGGAACCAAATATATATTAAGGTGCAACCGGAAGTATAAAATAACGGAACAAGAAAGTTAAAAAATATCGGAACCGGAGCCGGAACCTGGAAACAAAAAATACTTGTTACCGAAAAATTCATTTGAACGCTATTTTATCGATTTTAGTGGTGTTAACACACTATTTAGAATGCCAAAATCCTGAAACAAATGCAGTAGCTGGAATCTGGAAACGTACGTATGACCAGTCGTAGTGAGACTACATTTATTGAGCGAAGCTCGAACACACGTAAGCAATTAAAGTAATATGCAACATCTGGCCGTCTGTCCGACCGAAAAGAATCTCAGAATCGGCTGAACCGATTTTGATAAACTTTTTTGTTTTAAAGCCAATTATCCTGGGGGGTTAAGCTCGCATTGGGGTTTTGAAATTTTAAGCCGTTCATTAGCTACAGGCTAATTTTCATAATTAATTACGCCTAAATTAGGACTATCTACAATATTTCATTAATTATTACAGTTAGAAGCAACCTAATTTTAGCATTAAAGGGTTTTTGGGTGCGAGGAATCTGCATAGACTGTTTACAAACCTCAAAAACCGATAATTGAGCAGTTAGCTACTAGATAATTTGCATATTAGCATAGTTTAAAAGTCTAAATTAGGACTTTTTACAATATTTCACTAATTATTAAGGTTAAAGGCAATATAATTTCAGCACTAAAGTGTTTTTTAGGTGCGAGGAATTTGAATAAATTGTTTACAAACCTCCAAAACTGATAATTGAATAGTTAGCTAATAGCTAATTACATATTAGCTACATTGACAAGACAAAGCTTGGACTTTTTATATTATTTCAATAATTATTAGGGTTTACTGAAGGTTTTTTGGTGCCAGAAATCTGAATAAATTGTTTACAAATATGTCTAAAACCGATAATTGAGTAGTTAGCTAATGGATAATTTGCATATAAGCATAATTGATAAGTCTAGATTAGGCGTTTTTTACAATGTTTCACTAATTATTAGGGTTACAAGCAATCTAATTTCAGCAATGATGGGTTTTCGGGTGCCAGGAATCTGAATAAATTGTCTACAAACCTTTAAAACCGATTAATGACTAGTTAGCTAATAACTAATTTGCATATTACCTTAATTGCTTATTTGCTTACGTGTTTTCGAGCTTTGCTCAATAAATGTAGTCCCACTACGACTGGTTAGCTAACTATTCATTTATCGGCTTTGGACGTTTGTAAACAATTTATTCAAATTCCGTGTACCCAAAACCCTTCACTAACCCTAATAATTATTGAAATAATTTACAAAGTCCTATTTTTGTGTTGTCAAATAAGCTAATATGCAAATTAGTTATTAGCCAACTATTCGATTATCGGTTTTGAGGGTTTGTAGACAATTTATTCAGATTCCTTGCAGCCAAAAACCCATTATTGCTGAAATTAGATTGCTTGTAACCCTAATAATTAGTGCAATATTGTAAAAAATGCCTAATTTAGGTTTATCAATATTATAACTTATATGCAAATTATCTATTAGCTAACTACTCTATTATTGGTTTTACAGGTTTGTAAACAATTTATTCAAATTCCTCGCACCCAAAACCTTTAATGCCGAAGTTAGATTGCTTGTAACTGTAATATTTATCGAAATAATGTAGGAAGTCCTAATTCAGGCTTAACTCATTATGCAAATTAGCCTGTAGCTAATAAACAGCTTACAATTTTAAAACCCCAATGCGAAGTTAACACCCCAGGATAATTGGCTTTTAAGAAAAAAGTTTATCAAAATGGGTTCAGCCGTTCCTGAGATTGTTTTCGGACGGACGGACGGACATCCACCTTTCGACCCTAGAGTACAAAACATGAAACGCTTTGGGAAACTCCGAGCTTGGCTCGGAGTTTTACCTTCGCTTAATAAATTATGGAGTATGGCACAAATTAAAAATTTTGGCAATACACTCTCAGACAATTTTAGAAAAATAATTTAGAATAATATGCCAGTTTTTCTTCAATTTTCGAGTGAGAATCATTTTCAATACCGAAAATACCGCAAAATTGCGGTGAAAAAATGCCGGAATTTATACTGGAACCTAATAGTGAAAAATACCGGATTTCGCTATTGGAACCGGAATTCCGGTTGCACCCTGATGTATATGTATATACAGGGTTCCAACAGGAACTAAGTTTTGTCTGAACAGGAATTGCATTCCTTTGCAGGAAGCGGAGGAACAGGAACTGGAGTTTGAAATAATTTTCATCACCGAGTTACTGTTGAACTTTGTAGAAAACTTGCCAAAAATGACATTGAGAATTGAAGTTTTGCAGGAATTCCGGTGAAACTCTGATTAGACCTTTTTGTAATTTTAACGAATGGTTTGTCGAAATTGGACAGATACATACGCAGTACGCACATTATTCTCAATGGTTTTAGTTGTGTATTGATAATACAGCAGCGGGGTTCCAACAGGATCAAGTTCTATTGGAGTAGTAACACGAACAAGAATTGAATTTTTTGCAGGAACAATAAAAGGAATTTAATATTTTCCAAGAACAGGATCAGGAACCAGAATTTGAAATAATTTTCGACACCACATTACTGTTCTACTATTTAGAAAACTAACATTTTTTATATTGCACTGTTTCAGCTAGTCGGAAAAGGTGAACAGCGGCATTATGAGCGGTCGTTCTGTGATACGAGCCGCTCAACATCGGTGCAGCGAAATGATTCGAAGGATGTCTCACCATCATCATCGCTTACGTGTCTCATTCCAGGTCATGAAATCAAACTTTATGAAAAATTGGGCGAGGGCTACTTTGCAACAGTTCATCGTGCTACTTGGACGAGACCACATGGCAAAGTAGTAAGTTCCTTTTCAAATTCAGAGAATCATAAAGCCAGTCCTTGTTTTGTTTATTTCTGCCAACATATTTACCTTTTTTTGTCGAAGTTTCAATTTTGCAGCAAAATTCAATGTCGGGATCGGAACTACAAATTTCAACAAAAGGTATAACTAGTCTGCCAGCTTTGCGCAATGCGCAGAAGTTAACGAAAGTACAAAAATTTCCTTGCAAATTTTCTTTTCATAGAACAATCACGTGTATTTCGTAACAAATTATTGTAAACAAAGTAATGCTGGAAAGTCGCCCAAAATACGGATGTGGGGCGTTCCAGCTTTTCCAGAAGAATCATGCAGCAATCAGCATAATTATTTTGCCTGTAACGTAAAACAGAACCTCCTTTCTTTTTATTTCCAAAAAAATATATATGTATAATATATAATATATACATCAGGGTGCAACCGGAATTCCGGTTCCGGCATTTTTCACCTTCCGGTTTTGGTATATTTTTACTGGAGTTAAAAATTCTGGTATTAAATTTTGGTCGGTGGAGATTAAGATATTTTACTATAAACTGCGATAAAAATGAAATAGATTTCACTTAGTATATATAGTATGTAAACCTCTAAAGTAGATTTCGCTTCCATGGATTATGAAAATCTAAAATACAGCAGATAAAGTGAATACCTATCTCCAACTAGCAGGGATGCGCGGTGTCGGTCTCTCTCTCGGTAATTCTCGTAACGCTAAAATATAATTTTGATAAACGCTAAAAAGCGTTTACTATTAATAGAGTTTAAATATACTGGCAATTGACGATTCATTTTCATTGGAAAAAAGCTGAAACCGCTGTTTTGACACTGAACGCGTTCTATTTTTTATCGTCGTCTTTGGCTTCGGGTAGTGTTCAGGGTGCGACCAGATATTAACTTATCGGATACCGCGACCGGATACGGATATCAGTTTTTGCCGGATATTCAACCGGAACCGGATATCCGGTAGCATCCTGCTCGTGTTATATTTCTGTATCTGTGTTTGTCAGTGTGTTTTTGCTAAAAATAAAATTTTGCGGTAATTTTCGTGTTTAATATTATAAATTCTGAGCAGATGTAAGATTTTATTATGTCAGAATGACACAGAAGTACGAAACAACATTCAAAACTTATGTTACAAAAAATTTTATTGATGCTCGGTAACGATCAATAATTGACCGAGACCAAACAGTCCCGGTCTCGGTTGTTGGGTCTCGGGTCTCGGCTTTTCACCGAAACCGCGCATCCCTACCATCTAGGGTTATTTCACTAATAATATTGCAAAAAATAAAAGTAAAATGAATTTTCCGGTGGCATGTATTTTGTTTCGGTAAATTGTAATTCCGGTTGTACCCTGATATATAATTCTAAATTGATCAATTTGAAAAAAATCAAAAATCTATTATGAATTAGAGATTGTTTGCACCTTATTTGCTATATCAATTTTTTATGTTGTTTTTAAGCTTAATGTGGCCGTAAAACAAATTACTCAAGAGTCAAACATGCTGTCAGACGAACTCATACAAGAAGTTAATGGCATGTCTGGTATTTCACATCCTTACTTAGTAAAATTGCATGGAATTGTGATCAAACCAATAATGCTGGTATGTTTACAATTTGAAATTTAACATATTCAAACATGAATAATAAATCAATATTTTTGGAAGATATTAGGTTCGGCCATGTTTTGAAAGTATATAGTCATAAAATTTTTCGCTTTCAAATTGTAGTAGTGTTTCGCTACCGTAAGGGACAAAATAAGTGCAATCGTGGTTGGAATATAAACGCGACCATACTTTATCCTGTCCTTAACTGTACCCTGGTTAATCATTTGTATTGGAAAACGCGGTTGGTATTTATCTGTCTACACTGTCTTTGAAGTTCTCATTTGTAATTCTGGGTCTGTATTCCCAAATGTGTACAGCTAAGTTTTGTACTAAGAATATTAAATTTCGCAATTTGACGTACATTTTGTATTTGCCGTACCCAATTACTTGTACAATTTCAAATCTGTAACTGTCGTAGTTGGCTTTGTATAACGACCTATTACTAACTGGCGATAGGTGCTACATACAATTGTGAGTACAGCTCCAGGTCTCCAATTGATGTTAGCTTTTATGAGGCACGAAACCATTTTAGCTTATTATATTTAGTTGTAATTTACAGTAATGCCCTCAATGATTTTAGGTAGTCGAACTGTGCAATGGTGGCGAACTACTTAGTAGATTGCGATCGACAAGTAAACCGCCGGTTCTTATGAGTTCACTTTGGCATTGGGCAATGCAAGTGTTGTCTGGAATGATATGTCTTGAATCGATGGGTTTCATTCATCGTGATCTTGCTGCGAGAAACATATTTTTGTCCGAAGATGGTCGGGTAAGTTAACATAAGGAATGTGGATATAGTACACTTGGTGAAATTTCAGAGTTTGAAAGAAAAACTTAACGTGCAGTATTGACTGTTAGGAATATTGCAAAAATAGTAAATTCCGCAGACAATCAAACGTAACTTCTCAAAAGTAGTCCTATTCGTGTAGAAGTAATTTGTTGAATCTGAATGTCTTTCAAACTTTTGTTGTCTCTCGTTCAATGTAATGTAATCTGCTAGATTACTTATTTATACTAAAAATATTTATTGTTTGTTTCTTACAGACTGCCAAAATTGGTGACTTCGGCTTGGTCCGCTTTTTGCCCAATGCCGAGGAGCATTACGTAATGAGCGTCCGGAAACGCATACCGGTGAAATGGTACATATTTGTTTTCATTTTTTTTTTAGTTTTTAAACGTTTTCATAATTTTTCAACTGATATTCCGAAACAAATTCAATGTACTTGTGTGTAAAAGCGACATCTGTTAGAATCCTGGCTACCTCTGGATAATTTATTCGTGTTGCATCAGAACATCGCGTTAATCGTGGCCTTCGCATATTCCGCTCTATCTAAGGTCAACGTGTAAGCCAAGCTATTTTTTCAATTTCTACTCCGAGGTTCTTAAAAATCTGAAATCATAGATCTGAACTGTCTATTTTATTTTGTCTAAGGTCTGCTCCTGAATCTTTGAGAAAACGGCAATGGTCACACAAAAGTGATGTTTGGATGTTTGGCATTACCCTCTGGGAGATGTTCAGTTATGGAGATGAGCCTTGGCCAACGGCCGAAAATAGTGAAGTATGTTTTGTTATAAACTATTTCTAATTTATTGTATACGTACAAAGAGGATTTATGGAGTTATGGTTTTAACGTTTTTCCTCTAGCTGGTGATGGATAAGCGCTCAGGGCAATCTAGAAATTCTGCTACCTCTGCGCTATTTTGGCTGATGATTTGAACGTTGTGGTGCGTTATTTTTGTGTTACTTTAGATACTTGGGTTGATTGAGGAAGGAAAATGTAACTTACGTCCACGAAATTGTCCGAAAACGATCTATAACCTGATGAATAAATGTTGGTCATTCGATCCAGTGGACCGTCCAAGTTTCAAGGTTTTGCGAAATGAATTTTCTCAGGTAATCACTATAGTATTTAACTGTTGTTTAAAGTACATGATAGCCAATATAGTAAAGTGTAAGACTGATGTGGCGTTTACAAACCAAATCGGTTCTAACATGATTTGTGTATTAATATTTTTGCCAGATGCTAATTTTTAAGCGTCAAGGATTCCGCTTCATTCCGTTTGAGCGCTATCTATCGAAATGTTTTGTTCACAGTGGCTGTGCAATATTTGTTACTTGTTTCGATGTTCGTATGCAACGGTTTATGTCCAGTTTTTGTGACTGCATGAAGAAAGATGTTACGTTGAATAGTGGTTTTATGCAGAAATTTTCGGACGTTTCCCTGAGCAGCTGTCGAGGGCAGGGTGAGACCGGATATTAGTTTAGCGGATACTGGAGCCGGATTCCGACACTGAATTTTTTACTAGAACAGGAACCGGACACCGGATGTAGTATATATGTTAAAATACTTCGGCTCAAGGTTTTCGTTTGTTATAAAGATCATAATTGCTGCGTTAAAAACTGAAGTTATTTAATGCAAAAATGCATTAAACCTTTGCTTGCTTATATAAGTCAAAAAAAAGTTGCTGAAAACATATCAAAACTATTAAAAAATGATTGTAACGTCTCCAAAAAATTGTCCGAAAAGTAAGACAAGTTTATATCATTAGTCGCAGCTTGTGAAGCTGAGTCCAATTGTGTTATCATACAATTGGTTAACTAGTTACGATCAATTAACTGACTTGCAGGCCTCCCAAATCACTGGAAGCCCACAAAAAGTTATCTGATGATACATCGTTAACCAAACGTGTTATTGCTGAAAACGCTCACCATTCGACTCAATTTTACAAGCTGTGTCGAATTGCCCAAATATGCAAAAAAATTACAAAATTTGACCGTTTTGGAGCAAACGCTGACCGTAGGACAGCGAAAAACGCCCGATACACGGATAGCGTTGTGCATGTAATAAAGAACGGAACCGAAAAGTGTCAAATTATATGCGCAGAAATTTTATATGCGAATACCCAGACGCGAACATAATATTTAAACGAAAATAACTGGACCCGGATGCAGTTTTATTGCTCAATATTACAAGTATGAAATTTGAATAGTGTAATTAGTCCAGCAGCTGTACATTATCCTTTCAAATAAGGGATTCTGGCCTGGTCTGTAATTTCACGTCAGTCTTTGATAAACCAGTCGCAATGAGGTTGAGTGTACTCTTTCTACTGGGTTCCGTCTCGCTACTGGTTTGGTTAGTAGTTACGCATACATAGTACATGAATATTAATGTTATAACACTGCACATGAAGTCGGTCGGCAGTGCTGCTAAATACGTTGACTACGTTTGTATTGAGTTTGTTTACTTTGATTATGTAATCGGAGGTTATTTGTTGTGAGTAAAAGTTCTAAGCTGCAGGTGTTCATTTTACCGTGACAGTAGTAATGTCGTTTTTCTTGTTTTGCTTGCTATATTTATAGTGGTAATGATTTATATAAAGTATGCTAATGACTAAACAGCATTAGTTTAGTTGTTATACCACTACCATAATATCATTGATCATGCTGAAAAAAGTTTCCGTGGTTGAGGAGAACGAGCTGTTTGTATAGTATTTTATGTACACGCCATAAATAATTATTATACCAGAATATATGTTGCCGTAGCTGATATTTTTTCTGGTCGCCTTGTTTATGTTTGTGTGGAAGGTGTGCAACCAGCAACCAGGATTTCATTTTCGGGGGATATACTATCATGAGAGCGTTTTTTGCAAAGGATACGGCATAAAGACCTTACGAGTGCACCTTTTTTCTGGCGTTTCCAAAAATTTTGGGAGGGGATATACCCACCTTTTCCGGCTTGTATACGCCCCTGTTCCTTGTGGTATCGTACGATGATGCCGTAAAGGTATTCATGCGTTTTGTGTGGAGATCTTGTGTTTGTTTGCCTTTCAACGTACATGAAGTCGCTGCAGCAAAATGTTTTCATTCGATTTGTAATTTTCCTAAATTTGCAGTGGAATCGAAATTGCACTCTTGATTAAAAATAGCTTCGTTATGTACGCTTGAGCAATGTTGTCAGGATCCAAACATCTGGTATTCAAATTACGCAAGCGAGAAGTGAGACGGGGGCTTCTGGAGCGTTAAGCACAGTTTTTACCATAGAACAAATTTTGTATCCTATTGTGCATGAAGATTTATGAAGCGAGCATAAATTATGTGGCACCAGTTTGTTAGTTTGAAACATCAGCGCCGTATTGAAAAGGTCGTTGTTTACTGCGATGTATGGGTTATATATATATCGGGCTTGCCGGTTTTCAAGTGCTAACGTTGTGATTGCTATAATCAACGTGATTGCTGTAATCAAAAGCTATAAAGTTTAGTTTGTTGTTTATTATGCATTGCAGATACGAGCAGTGACTTTTATTGAACGAACGTCTACACAAATGTGTAGTATATTATGATTTTGTACCTGTTAACTTAATTATTGTATCCGCTTAATAGTACCACGAACGAGTAGAACTGCTGTTCCAGGGACATGATTTTAACCGAGGCCGGGTCCAAGGCTGGGCCAGGATTTCAGAATGATTCGCAGTTGTGGCTGCGCAAGTTTAGGTCATATGAAACATAGATATATCAACTTTTCCTGTAGTGAAGCCAGAAATTTCCATAGGGAATGAGAGCCTAGGCATGCAGTTGTATTGAAGGTTAAACTTGAAAAATTAATGGTCCCAATGAAAAATTTAAATTTTATGTGTGTTCGAATTTTCGAAAGGGTTGTTCGATCCATAGAACCCCGAAAGCCGTGCTTGCAGTATGTATAAAACCATTACAAAACTTCCACGAACTAGAAGCTACACGCAATCTTAGTATTAAATCTTTTTGTAACAGGCGCAAAACGTTGCTTTGATCACGGAATAAAGTATGTAGACCACCCAGACACAAACCCCCCTGGCTTTGCGGCTAAAATTTTCTGTTTTATTTCTACTAATATAATGTGTACGAAAATTTCACAATTTACATTTGTCTAAATCTTTAACGGACTGCAGTGTAACAACACCCTCAAGAGAACCAAAATCTACATGCAAACAACTAACTGAATATATTCGGCCTCGGCAGTCCCTGGCTTCTGAAGACCTCGAATGAGTGTAACTGTCAATGATTTTGAGTAGGGAGGTGCCGATTAATAGGCATCGGCATCGGTAATAATCGGCACTCCAAAAAATGCCGATTCTTTGGCGATACGTTTTGCCCATATAACAGTCAGTTGGAATGCTATCCGTTTCATTTCTGCGCGCATATCTGCGTGTCTGGTTTGGAAAACTGTTATCTCTTTCGCGTTTGGGTTTGAAAAAATTAATTGAAATGAACCGTTCTTACAAAATTTTAATCGCTTATGATGGTTAGGGTTTAAGTCTTCCTATAACGACGTAATGTAGTATCCTTTATGCTTATTAAGCATTGTGCACTAAAGTTGGAATCGGCATCGTCATCGGTTCGGCATCAGCAAAATTTCAAAATAAGAATCGGCATCGGCAGAAATTATGGTATCGGCACATCCCTAATTTTGAGTAGAATTAATTGTTTATCGCAGCTGAAGTTATGGCTTCGTAGCCCGAGTTCTTCCTAACGTTTTAATTTTCGAGATTTGAATTTTTAATTCGTTTACGTATATAATTTGTAGTATCAATTTCAAGTTGCGCGTGTTGTTGTTGGTCAGCGTGGTAAAGCTAGTGAAGACAATAATTGCCGAAATGAGCTGTTAGAACTGCAAATTGACGATAATATTGTTGTAATCGAAGGAAGGTACGTAATCGCTAAGCCTTTCGCGCAACTGGCATTTTGCCAGTGTAGGCGGATGGGGTGTGGACTTCCCACTCGGCCTAATCTCCCCATTGTAAAAAATTCCCCGTCTTCAGCTGGTCTCATTTGAAAAATCGCCCTGGTTTGAAACTATACTTATAAAATCGGAAAAACAAAAACAGCGGTTAGCCTTGCCTCTAACCTTCTAAATAGCATATTTAAGCAAATAAATTGCTGAAAATACAACAAATTTGCTAAAAGTGCAAAAAATTTAGAAAAATTTCAATCTTTACCCCGATTTCTGTCTCATGGCTATTTAGCCTCCCGCTCCTCATGAAATCCCCCTGGTTGAACCCGGTGTACTTCCAAAAAACCTCTCCACTAGATGAGATTGGGCTAACGAACTGCCAGAGTATCCTGCAAGACGTACTTGTTTCGTGGAATTAGCTGCAGGCAGGGTGCAAACGGAATTGCAATTTGCCGGAACCGGAATTTTATAAAATTACCGGAAATGGAACAGGAAAAGGAAAAATACATGTCACCGAAAAATTCATTTTAATTTTCTTTTTGAAACAGTATTGGTGAAATAACTCCAGTTGGAGATAGGTATTCACTTTATCTGCTGTATTTTAGATTTTCGTAATACACGGAAGCGAAATCTACCTTCGATGGTTTATTTTCGGCGATTGTCAAGGTTCATATACTATACGTTTTATATTATTTAATTTTTATCGTCATTTTTAGTAAAATATTTTAATTTCCACCGACCAAATTTTAATACCGGAATTTTTAATTCCGGTAAACAATTTACCGGAACCGGAAGTTTAAAAATGTCGGAACCGGAATTCCGGTTGGACCCTGGCGGCAGGAAATAGTAAAATGATGGCTCACGGTGACGGATGACGCCACACACAAGTATAGCACCACCCTTATTGATTTTGTAGTTTGTACGGGGCTTCAGCTCTCACAAAAACGAGACATTCGCTTATAATTCCAGCTTCATTACAGTATTTTGTGCTTTTGTAACAATGGTTACAGTATCTTGTGCTTTTTAAATAGTGGCAATAGTGTGCCGTTTACCATAATTTTGTCAACGGTGGCACAAAATCTCTTATACACGAGGGCTATCACGAGCTCGTTTTGAAAATCATCTCGTGGTAGCCCTGGTGTACAAAAGATTTTGTGGCACCGTTGACAAAATTACGAACGGCGCATAAATTAAAAAATGTTTCAGAAATACAATTATGCAGGGTGTGTGTTTTGCGACTTTTAAATGCTTAGGATGTAGCACATTTTAGCCATAGTTTGCTATGATTTAGATTGAGATTTTTAAAAATGTACTTTAACGAATATGTTCATATGTTATAAGATACGTTAAAAGCAGAAAACAGTTAAATAATGGCTCAATCCGAAATCTAGTAATTACGGCTCTTCAAATTGTGGTAAGTATAATAGGCTTAGTATTAGGTTCAAGCGTGGGCGAAGTGTATAAGTTATATTATTACATAGGCATATTTTGGTTTAAAATTGATTGCTACATCTCTTTATCTATTTTTAAGTGTCGAAAATTATACGTGGTTTGGTCAAAATATAAGAACACGGCAGTTTGGGCGCTTTCCTCAAAAAAACGTTACCTTTTATACCGCTGGAAGCAGTGACGGAATGGCGCTGTCGCGTGATGTAATCAGCCGGCCACTGAGTGGTAGTTTTGTTCATACTGGACATGGTGATGCACGCGGGGGCGAATCTTGGGGTGATCCGGGTCGCATTGATAAGTACGTTGCTTGCTGACGGTAATAGGGGTTTTCGCGTAAGTATGACGCTGCAATTCTTTGAGCTGAAAGTAAGTACCTGACAAAGCTATGTTTTTGGCTACGTGAAACATGAAAGTGGCATTAGCTGGTGTTATGACCATTCGTTTCAGTTACTAGAATCGCTGGGGGAATTGGCCATGTTCTGGATTTGACGGCCTTTGCAGCTGCGAATTAGTTCGTCCATTTAGTGCAAGTAATTATCCTTACTCGTTAAAAAAGGATAGAATAACATAGTGTTATTTTTGTTGCCTTAGCGAGATTCTTTGGAACGGAAACGTTTGCTTTGTTTTAAAACCAATGCAACAGTCCTAATGAGGGTGTAATTTATTTTAGCATTTATCTTCAAAATCCAATGCCGTTAATAGAATTCGACGCGAACAGTGATCAAGATTCGGGTCAAGAGTCAGGCCGATTGTCAACAAATTCTCGTGAGTATTTCTTTAATATCGTTTTAGATATAGAATCTAAACAAATATTTTGTATTTTAGGACGTTGGCAAATTTTTATGTTGGAGTTGAACGATCTAAGAGGAGGACGTAAACGTTGGTTGGTTTGTAGTAAGTTCTTTATCGCCAGTTTCGCTGTGCAATATTTTCAGAACGTTCTACTGTGTCTCAACATTCCACAAAACAATCATTAGATTTCGACAGCAACTCACCAGCGTTCTACAACAACGATTACCAGCTGCAACAACAGCAGGATGTATCGCCAGTTGGGTTTGATTCTTTTACTACAACGTCGAATTCATCAACATTTCAACAGGATGCAGACCGGATTTTACAGAGGAACGGAGTTGGTCGATTCAGTGAGCCGCGACCGTCATCTGCCGCTGTCACAGCACTACCTGCGCCTCCAAAAATGATTTCGCGCCGTTCGGCGAATAATCTTAGTTTGCGACAGCGGAACACCACCACAGCAGAAGACGCTTACTATTCAGTGCCGGAGATGGAACCAAATCCGCCAACAGTGACGTCTACAACTGCGGCCATTGATGCGCTCGCAAAAGCAGATATTACACCATCGAGCAGTTTTCAGTATTATTCGTGTCCAAATGCAGATGATTGGCGACCTCTTCGAACGACGACGGCAGAAGAAGCAGTGATAAACGGGGCAGATAATGACCCTAGCTCTAGTAAACAATATCTGACGAGCTGTACAGATGCAAGCGCCAATAATTCAATTAGTGGAACGGATTTGTCAAATGGGACTGATCGTGTTGAGTGGAGAGGTTATGGAGTGATTGCTGACGCTAGCAATGCCAACAAGCCTCGTACGGATGTTTTGGGACGTGAGTATGGTGTAGCTTTAGACAGACTGTCAATAGAAATGAGTGCTATTAATAACTTAAATACTAACCACGAAATGGAAACATATTCATGCAATAACAACACTGCTTCGACTGCTAATGGTAGTAGGTTGCATGCGAAATTATCGGCTAACAGCAGTGTTCATACGGCTAATCAAGACGAGCTTACTTATGCAGGATCTTTAACTAATAAAGGAAATTATGCTTTAACAACTGCTACCGGTGATGATCCATTTAATATTGACCCCAGTATTCGCCGCCTGACCCAAAGTACAAGGTACAGTGAGTATTTTGAATCAACAAATTTAAACCCAAGATCTATATCGAACTTTCGCGTTGGTGCTCGTTCGACTGTGGCTGAAACTTCAAGTAGCGACTCTGGTGACGATCGAGTAAGACGAAGGTTGCCGCAAATTCCTCAAAACGTTCCATTGCCAGATTTCAGTTCAGTAACAACTGTTGGCTCGAATCGCTCAGGCACAGCAGTGATGAGTGGTGAGTCTATGATAAGTTTGGACTCGGATCCACTGCGAATTGAAAATTATGCGACAGGTACACGTTTGTCATTGCAAAACCACGCTGTGAGCAGGCGATTATGCGACGCTGGTAGGTTTTCCGGTTATCTGTATTTCATTTTCCATTACAATTTATTTTGCTGTAGCAGTTTATAGTTTCGTTGATTTTTGTTTGTCGCTGTAGCTGTGTTATGTAGAAGTCTGTTTATTTTTGTCTACAGATGTGTTTCCGTTTAAAGCTGTAGTCGTTATATTTGCGCATGGCAGCGAAATTTCAATGTAGCATATATTATATCGCTGAAACAACATTGGCATTTTAATGTTTTATTCTGACGATCCTGTGTAGAACAGATCCGAAGAGGTGTTATTACCGTAATAATTATTGGGTATAAATAAAGCCTTTCTCTGTCAGTTTTACATGGAGCACAAGTATTTAAAACGTGCATGGTTTTGCTGTTGCTTTGTTGTTGAGTAACTGGATTAAGTAGGTGAATAAAATTCAGCTTGTAGTGTAACGTACATCCACAGATACACACAAATGGAAAAGCTGTATTGGAAGTTATTTTGCGAACGTTTTCAAGCACTGAAACAAATGCTTGAGAAGATTTCTCATCTCTTGATTTGTAGCTCTGTATCCCATTGATATTGTATTTCTCGTTTAGATTTCTCTACATCTGCGGGTACGGCGAGTGTAGATGCTGGCAAGCACGTGTTCCAAAATTCAGCTCAACACAGTTTACATTCAATCGTTGCATCCACATCGCAAAAAAGTTTACTTGTGCCTGATCCGGTAGTGCAAGCAACATCAGTCACAACAACGAAAACGTCAGATCCTTTGATACTAAATATGTTCGATCCGTTAAATGTCGGCAGTGACCCACCAACAGCACATTTAGCAACCAGTCAATCAACTGTACGACCACGCCCTTGTTCAACCTCACCACGAATGCATTCCAATGCGCAACAAGCACAACGGTATTACGCTAGGCAGCAGCTGCAACACTACCAACAACAACAAGAACCACAACAAATGCAACAGTATGATTTAGCAGTGGCGAATCATAGAATTTCAGGAAATGTTAACGGACTAAACGGACAAGTAGGCACAAGACTGACGGCTTTGGATATCGCAACTACCTCAAGGCCCGGTAGTTACACGCTCGCCGCTCCAGCGTTGTCAAAACCAGCACTCGCGAATTTACAAGCTGCTGCCCCCTATGCGTCGATTGAAAAGTGTTCTCGAATGCTCGTTCGTACGAATGGCAGCGAAGCTGCAGCTTTGAAATTATTACAGATTGAAAAATTAACGGATTTAGGACTCGGAGATTTGAACGCTTGTCGACAAGCTCTTGCGGATCATGAGTGGAACATGGATCGCGCTGCTGAAGCATTATTAGGATAATCCTGCATGTTATTTTTAGTTGGCGTCTCGTCGTTCGTTAGAAATGACGTAATCGGTGAGGTTCTAGGGGTTAAACCCCTGTTTAGCGATTTTTGTCGAGAGGTTGTAGAGACTTTTTCAGTTATTAATACAAGAACCACCCTTCGTAATTTATATAGAACGTGATCCCCCCTTTTGCCAAGTCCTGGCTGTGCCCATGGTCGTTAGCTTTTAGTTACCCAAAACTTAAGTTTGCATCGTTGGAGTGTATAAGGTTCGGCGTTCAAAACTCTGTTCAATAGTTTCGTAGGTGTTTATATATTAACAGTCAAATAGCAATGTGTTATGTTGAGGCGTCGATTTTTATCACTTTTAGAATTAACAGAAATCGCAGATTGAAAATATAATTAGGTAATACACAGTTTTAAGTCACCACAAACGGCGGCCTCTGCTGTCAAAGAGGGGTGTGTGCCGTGTTCAGGTTGTTTTGGAGTGTCACCAGGACTCCTTTCTCATAACAAAGTTAGAAATGTTTTTGTGATGGATGTTTTGTGCATTTTGTCCTAACGAAAGCTAAAGTCATATTTGCATTGCATTTTTCGAATCCCATAAAGTAGACCATATTTTTTTGCTTTATAGTCATGATATTTGTTTTGTAGTTTTCTAATGAATGGCACTTAGTTTTGTTCATTGCTTACAGTTATTTGTGTGCCGAAGCATATATACTGTAGTGTCCTGAATAAGGGGGTAAAAGGCTCGTATGGACAGATTTTTACGATTTCGAATAATTTTTTCTTTTTAGTTGAAAGTTCAACAAATTAACAGCATATTTTTGTTGAAAATGTCGGCCAATATATATAACGGAGGCGGACGAGTAGTATAAACATATTCTAAGCCTAAGCCTAAGCGTAAGAATGACCTTATACCTAAGCCTAAAAGTAAGCATGAGCAAAAAATACTCTAAAGCTTAAGCTTACTCTGTTCCAGCGACACAAAAAAATTTAGCTTCTGATCTCTGCATGGGCTATATCTCAATGATATTTGACCGTAAACGGATACTTGTGTACATTTGTTCATCGGTGTTAAATTTTTGAACCTTTTCGGCTATCCGCAGCCTGTGTTCGTCCGAAAATTGATCTGTTTTCACACATTCTTACATTGAGCTCGTCATGACCCGTCATGATTATTTCGAAAATCGATTTTTGGGCCCTTGTAACCGAAATTTTCTTTGTCAAAATGTTGGAAAATTTATGTCATTCGACGCAGCTTGTGACACTTATCCTAATGGCTCTAAATTAATTATCAACCCACTTTTTAACGAGTATCATGAAACAACTTGTTTGGCGCCATCCCAAATGGTTCGCTGAGGCTAAATCAGTTTTTTAAACATTACCTTGTGTGTCAATTGCCTGATCGCAAGAAATTTAGCATCAATTCAGCGTCGTAAGGCACGTTGAATAATATATAATATCTAACTTTTTGACATAAAAATTTCGGTCCTGAGGGGACTTTAGAGACTTCAAAAACAGAATTTTCTTTAATCTCAGATTAGAATGTGGAATGGTTAGTTGATTTAATGATTCCAAATATACAGAAATTTTCAAAGGTCATCAAAAGCCCAAACGTGCAAAAATAGTCAAACTCACACCATCTTTGGGCGAATGCGAGCTAGGGGATACCGAAAAGACCCGGATTTCCAGCGGTTCCCTTACAAGATTATAGGCTAACGTTACTGTACGGCCGTTTAAGCATATTCATGTTAAGCTTAAGTGTTGAAACATGTGTAAGCTTAAAACAAACAATATATATCGTCAAATCTAATTCTTCTTTTTTACAGATCCATCAGAAAACTGGACGGTTCTAAAAGTAACATGGACCAGGTATCTGTGATGTAAATATTTTTGTTGTTCATGTCGTCGTTTAACATTTTCCTCTATAATATAAATTTATTCGATTCAAGAATGCAATTCTATTTTGTCCATAGTAAAATAATCTATACGTATAATTTTTGAGCGAAAGGAGCTGTTCAGATGAAATCCAGTAAATATATACTGTCACAAACTATAAAACCAGGGCATAATCGAAGTATAATTTTATATTGCATGATGTACCCGGATATCTGTTTCCGTTAAAAATTGTTGCAGGTTTCCGTCATAGAAATACCGGAAATTCTGTTATTTTTATGCTTATGTTTAGTGCAGTATTTTTCCTCAGGATTTTGGGAATTGGGATTTTTGTCGCAAAATATTGCCCGGGAATCAGCGATTTTCGGAAATTGGAATGTTACTTGAAAAATATGGATTTCAGAAAATCGTTTGAAAAATTTTCGTTGCAACCTTTTTCGCTCGGTATCTTTAGAAACTGAAATAATCGAGAATTTGGTGTTTTACTAAATTGGGTTATACGCGGAAAGTACAGATTCTCCACGCACTTTTATTCGCACGATATTTTGAGGAATTATAATTTTACTCGAGAATTTTGGATTATTACCCAGCAAATAGGGATTTTGGGTGCTAACTTTTTCAAGTATGTAAAAATTCAAAATTTTTTATCCAAACCAATCGAAAACCAACAGATTGCGAGTTTCTCGGTCGAAACAAAAACGCTGTATGACAAATTTTTGGAGTTGATTGCCATCTAAAATTATATTTAGGTCCACCTCAAAACATGCCTGGATTGGCTACTAACAAAATTAGACAACAACAGTTCTTTCAATTTGTGGTATCTTTTTCATTGAACACGTTGAGATCGATCAATGTATGATATCGAAAACGGTACCACGTAGTAATTTGTACAATAAAAGCACCCTAAACTTTAGTTGGAACGCTAAAATTTAGCACTATTCTTATCTCGGAATACTCTATCACGCCGACCCATGTAAAGATGAGGGGCGGAACGTTTTTCTATGGGACTGCAATAGAATAAGTTTAAGCTTTAGACTAATTATTTTGCTTAGGCTTAGGCTTACTACTGTAACGGAACTGATTTCAGAGGAATAAAGATTTCAGTCTCAAAAAGGAAAACTTGACACAGAAAATCATTAAAAAGATTCTGCCCGCAGTATGCAGCGCCCTTATATCGATGTTGTTTTACAAGTAACCTGCAATATTACATACTCTAATAACAAGATATCAAAAAATTCGTCGTCGACATGCAATCTGAAATGTCGCCGACTCAACGCTTTCTCTTCCGTCATTACATTTAGGCTTAGGCTTATGATTATACGCTTATTCTATGGTATTAGGCATGGGACGCTGTCGGGTGGTGAATTGTTGTAGATCCATTAACAACATAGCATTATGAACGTTAGTAAAATATACTAGACACTTTTAAATAACATTTTGAATAACGGTCGGAATTTGAGCACAAACAGTATCCAATGTTGTTATGATTTGGTCAACTGGAATTTTCTCCTCGCACATGTTCACAAGAATCTGAACGAATTCCATAGTGTACGGATTCTGAAATATCGTAACAGATTTTATAAAGCATAGATTCCATGTGGCAAAATCTAGTTGGCTTCAATGAATGTGTTTCGAATACATCAAACGAACTACAGAACAACTTATGATTGAATGTTTTAGATCACTGCTTATAAGCAATAACTCTCGACTGTTCAGCGACTTTGGAATGCCTATAGTGTCATAGAAAAAAACATCAGTAGTGCCAAGCGTAGCCCACTCGTCCCCACAAGAAGGCAGGGCATCACAACAGGACATTAGTAAATATATATTTCTTAAGTAATTTGAATTGAATTTTCAGCAACTCGCAAAAAAAGTTTGACAGAGTCTGGCACAGATTTTAGCCGAAAACAGAATCGCTACTGCATGCTCGCTACAGTCAATTAGAAAAGTTAAAATCAAAATTTAATCCAAAAGTTGTTTGATCAAATTCTGTTTCACCTCTGAAATAGGCAAACATTTTCGACTGAACTGTTTCACGATTTTGTCATGGCATTCGATATCAGTCAAGTCATGAGCTTTCAACATCAATCGTTGCTGCAAATCAACCCGCGTGTCAAGCTTCGATGCGATAGTTTCGAACAATTTTCGTATGTAAGCTCGCTTCTAGAAATCAATACAGTAAAATTTTTTCTAATTTAATTCTAAATTGTACCTACTATACGTAAAACTTAAAAAATAATTGCGTTTTATATTCTGGTGTCAGAACATACTGAAACACAAAAACGAAATTTAAAACTGTCTGTATTGTAACTTTTTCAGCAAACTAATTTTTTGTCGTTTTATGACATATTATATTTTCCCGAAACCAGCTATCATCATCAACTAAAAAGGTAGGTAGGTACCTTTACACTTCCCACGGCAAGTTTATGCTTAAGCCTAAGCACATAAGGTATGCCAAACTTTGAAAATTTCGAGAAATATGACGAAGTGTCCGAGACCAAATTTAAAACACATTGTTCGTATTAAAACCCAAACATATGAATCTCTATTTAGTAAACAAACAACTACCAAGTAACGTACCTTCATCATCATTCCAAGTGTTTTCTGCTCATTCAGTTGCGATGCTGCATCCTTGGCGTTGACTATTTTCCATCGTTGAACAGCTAAAGGAACATCACGGGACGGGATCGCGTCATACTTCACCTATAATTAAACAATTAATTTGTGCAATTTTTGTTGTGCGTCGCATCGAAAACCATTAGTCTTATATTAAAAATTTAAAACATTTGGATGGAAAACTAATGCCAATAAGCGTGACTGGCGACTTTGAAGAAGACATGAGATAGTGTGTCTACATTTTAAAGTATGCTAAACATACATACTTTGGTATGGAGAGTACGAAAAGCTGACACCTTTTTGTACTAAATTATATTAAAAACGCCATTCTTGCGAAATATAAAGTTTTTAATGCATCATACACAACAAATTGTGTACGCGGTGCGAAGAAAAGAAATCAATTCCAGCACCTATAATACCAAATGATATTTATTGCTACAACCATTGGAATTATTTTAACACTAAAAATATGGTAATCTTATTAAAATTAAATTTATATAATACTATAACTTTAGACCAAATATTATCACAAGCGTTTTTAATGATGCAACAGTTGAAATGTCGAAACTATGCACCATAAAAAGCTGTCAGAATATTTTACAAGAGTGTACGACGCGTGTGATGACCTTTTCCGGTGTCATATACCAATCAATTTCTCCTCCCGGCTAGTTCCTTCCCAGAAATTAGCCTAGGCCAATTGCTGCAGGGTAACGAATTGGCCGGGGGAGAAATTAGCCGGGTAACAAGACTAATTATTCAGCACGAAAGACTGTATTAACACATTACATCCGGAAAATGAATAGGCTGCGGTTGTCGAGCTTCGCCTTGAAAATCAGCAACAGGCTCGTTTGACAATCGCATTTCACCGTATTCCATCACGTGACTTGTGTTCGTTTCGCGTTTTACGCGTTCAAACTGTTGTTGTAAAGTTTCGATTTGCAAATCTTGCTAGAATACACACACCTTACTCTGGTATATATAGGTACGTATAACAAACTTGGTCCATGTTTACTTTTAAGGATTCCCACTATCCAGCGACACTATAAAGGTTAAGGTTTTAGACTAATTTTCCTGTCTATATATAGGTGGCTTAGTTTTATGCTTTTACGTTGAGG
The DNA here is from genome assembly GCA_030248215.1 of Enoplolaimus lenunculus. NCBI lineage: Eukaryota > Metazoa > Nematoda > Enoplea > Enoplida > Thoracostomopsidae > Enoplolaimus > Enoplolaimus lenunculus. The sequence goes on along the minus strand of JASANG010000519.1, from coordinate 7,282 downwards.
GTTATGACTACGAATGCGCTCAGGTTACTGTTACACCCTTAAATGTTACACTGGCCGCTGCTGCGATAAATTTACAACAAATTTGAATTCGAATACAAAATTCAGATTTAGACTTAGACAGGTACATATAGTATTTGCAGCACACCATAAATAATCATTACAAAGTTTTTTGCGTAAATATACCACGTAGCAGGGGTGTTGTTTCCTAGAAAAACTGATAGAAAAAATGTACATATTTTTTCCATTTTTGTTTCGAAAAAAATGGAAAAGAATGACAAAAATGCATCTTTGACTGAGTGAATTTTTCGCGTTAGTATTTCCTAGTACGCTCATCTCATAGGCAAAAATGTAGCTCAATAGAAAATGAAATCCGGATGTTATGTTAAGAAGTTCAATGTCACTAAAAGTAATAATTCAAAGTTAGGGAGCACATTAACATCATAGGCATGATGCAGCCGGAATTCTGGTCCTTTCGATTATCGAACCCCAGCGGAAGTTTGCTCAAAAAGTGGCACGCAGTTTGCTGTTAGGAAAAATAATTAAAGTTTGTTTACTTTATCCGAATCTTCCATCCAGTTCACCGAATACACGTCTCCAAGATAGGTGCCAATTTTGTCGTCGAAGTAACACGCGTATGAACTTTCGTGCCCATTTGCTGCAGTTGTTGCGTATACTGAAATTGATTTTCTAAAGGCCTGTAGCCAGAGGCTGGCCAGGAGAGCTCAGCCACTCTGGAAGAATTTTTGCCCACTGGAAAGTTTTCAACCTCGATTGCAAGTCATCGAAAACCCTTGTATTCCCCTCCTGAAAAATGTTTAGCCCCCCGCCCCACTTAGGAAGGTGAGCTGGCTTCGGACCTGTTTTGTAATTTTACAAATTGATCGATTTTTGTGACGATAGAAGTTTTAGCTCAGCTGTTTAGCATCATATTTTGTTATTAGTGACAAATTACGCAAATATGGCTGCTTGAACAGCAATTGGGTCAAAGCTCGAAATGTGAAACCAGCCGACTTGCAGACAAAATTGCGCAACTAAACAAACACATGAACTGACTGTAACTCCGCCATTTTAACGTCAAAACATTTAAAAAGACTCGGAAACGGAAAAGTATTGCTATTTGTAACAGTATATTTTACATAGTTTCAGATTTAGAGCTGTTTGCTAGTTTCATATAGCAGGTGTGGTGATGCAAAATAATCTAACCTCGAGTATTGTTAGGCAATTTTCCTTTTTCAAACAGTGAGCCCGATTCACACGCTTCTATATAGAGCACCAGCTAGAATGGTACTAAACAATTAGATAAAGCTTGAATTTTAAAGTTTTAAGCACGTGAATAAGGAATTGGTCGAAACAGTCGAACGTGCTAAAATAACAAAATTAATAAAGCTGCTTCATGAGAACAACTTATGTGTATTTTTGGATTTTGAAATTTTTTGCATATTTGAACTTTTCTTATCCTTTCCTGATCAATCTATGCCCAAATTTGAATTTTTGAAGAATTCTATTTGTTAAAGTCTCAAGGCCTTGAGCAGCGCACCAAATCAGTAATTTGACCATAACTCGTTAGCCAGACGTCTGATTGCGAAAAATTTGACACCATTGAACTTAGCACAGCAAGTTGAGTCTATGTCTACTCATATATAATTTTTAAATTTTTTGGGTCACATATGGGGGACCTTGTGACCTTAAAAGTCGAATTATTCAAACATTCAAATTTGGGCATGGAATGATCGGGAGAGGTCATGGCAATATTAAATATACATAAATATTCAAAATCGATCCATTTTGGGGCAATTGCTAGCTGAGAGGGATAACCGAAAAAACCAAAACTTATATCAAACTACAACTTTAAAAGTTGAGTTCAATAGAACACTTAAAACAAGGGGTCCTTTCCATTATCCTCAGCCAGTGAGCTTCGCATGACGCCCCCTGATCAGTTCACTCAATAATATTGAATTTTTGAAAAGTTGGATTTTTAAGGTCCCGAGTTTCCCTCTTGAGACCCAAATAATTTGTTGTCAAAAAGTTAGGCAAATTATATATCGTTCGACGCAGCTTCTGAAACTGAGTCGAAGAGTACACAATTTATTCGCGATCAAATAATTGGTTACCGAATTATGGTCAAATAATTCATTTCGCGGTAGCGCTATTATATTTTTTTTTTTTTGTTTTTTAAAAAAAAAAATTTAAAAGTCTTCCAGTCTTTGAGGAAAGAAGGAATTCCCCAAAAAAAAAAAAAAAACTTGCGAAAATCCAGCTTCGCTCGGAGTTTCGCTTCGCTCAATAACATAAAAATATTAATGGACCAAAAAACGTAGACCACCTGGAATGGGGCTGGGTATGTGTTATAGACAAAACACAACACGCGCTGGGTACATTCTTTCTTTTACAGAATGTACCCAGCTGCATATTATTGTTCTAGACTATTTTACGAGTCTTCATTATGCTAAGCGTCGATGATGACCCTGGACAAAAGCGTTCATCTTACCAAAATTCATGGGGTGCAAAACGTACCAGCACCTGTTACTTTTTAGCCTACGCCCTCGCTTTTGGGTGGTCAATCTCAGATTCAGTGCAATGAAGGATATAATGAAACGATTAAATGAAAATTTTTCCTTCAAAAAATTTAATATAAAAAGTATTAAAGTAGCACCGACACCCGATGTTGTTAGCTATTCGTTAAAAGTGGTTCTTTGTAAATTAGCCGTTACGGAGCTGTTGGGATCAACTTCGATACCTATCCGTTATCCCAAGTTCCTTTTTATGAGACCTAAGTATATTCCAGCAGCAGCCCTTTAGTTGCTAATTTACCATATTTTTTTGTTATGAATAGCTAATGACGTCGTGTGTTGTTAGTATAGTTCATTTCTCAGAGCTGAAAAGATAATTTTTAGAAAAATATGACCAAATTGTCTGCGGTAGTATCAATTAATCTTTCGTTTTGTAAAATTAATTACATTTTTTTTGCCCCATTTATCCAAGGAGACAATTTAAATCGATTCAATTTTTGGGCAACCTAATATTCTGTTTGGTGGGATATATTTTGACCATGTATCGAGACGAGAGGAAATCTTGTTGAAGGAAAGATTATAATGGGTATAAAATATTATACCTTTTCGACTTTAATAAATTTTTTAACGAAAATTTTGAATTTTATAAAATAGAAATATATTTCAACTAAATTTTTCACTATTGCTACCACCCAAACTAAAACCACCAGGTTAGTATTGCACTTAATCACAAGACCAGTAAATGGTTTCAATTATAAGGGTCGAACCACAACCAGTCCACCAAAACATATAGTTCTTCGAAATTTCGATGCTGGCTGTAATTCGTACTGTACTTTTTAGTAAATTCTAGTTTTCAAAGTATTAGAGGTTTCTGGAAACTACCAAATATTTCAGAATGTCCGCAGATCTCTTCCCACTTCAAATCCCATTGCTGATGCGCCACCTCCCGTTAATCACCCTATGTTTGGCCAAAACCGTAATCATTAATTTTGGTCTTACTTGACCGTATCGATTTTGACGATGCATTTGATGCAGCGTTCTTAGTAAATCTTTTGCGGTTAATTCAGCACTTGGAAATCCAAGGATACCAGGAGCGCCATGATCAACAAAATTCACGAAAACATGATCATTTGGGCCACTGTAAAATAAACAAATCGAAGCGACGTGTTTTTGAACTAATAAATTCAAAGAAACGTCGAAATGACGAAAAAAATATATGCTTTGCAATCAACTGTGCCTAGTATAAAAACATCGCTAGCCAAAATTCTGCGCAATTATGCACCTGATTTAAATTTCTTGAACGGTTATATTGACATATATTTAATAAGAAATCCGTTAATATATATTTGACTTGATACTTTACTTAGCGTTATTGGATTCGATTGTAGAAATACATGATTCTCACACATCTACTGCAAATTTCTGTTTCCTGGTAGTATTAGGCTTTCTTAAGGAAAAAACACAAATGAAAAACACAACCAAAAACAGCTGACAAACGAAATCAAATCTACCTCTGCAACGTTTTTCCGCTGCCACCCACAGGACGTTGTCCAAGCAGAATTTTCAAGAAATTTTCAGGCGTGACTTTCTGTAATATTCAGTATTACTGCACAGGATTTTTCTTAACCTGTAATTGATGCTTAGCGCAAGCTCTTGCGTTAAAGTTGTGGCACAGATGCGTCCGTATTACGAAACCATCTTAACTCACAATTCAAATTTATGTAACACGGATGATAGGGTTAAACTCCTGCAGAACCAAAACTAATACTTCGATTAACAACACACGGTTTTTACTCTTTACCTGAGTGTCCTTTTATTTAGGTTTTAGTGGTGGATTTATCTCCTCCCAAAATTTATTGAGAAATAAAATAGTTTTAACTGATTTTAAAAAACCGTTTGAGTAGTAAGGGTCAAAAAATATGCTGTTACACAAGCTCATATATACCCTATCAAAGCCGTGTTCTAGCAACGCCGCGGACTGGAGTGAAGATAGGTACGAGATACATATATAGTTTTAAATACGAGCCCCAAAGCGAGCATGAAAATAATATTGTCTCAATACAAAATATGGGTAGATTTAATTGTACCTGTCTGGTGTAGTCTTTCGGAACACCAGCATACACATCAGACCCGTTGAGGTGATTGAATATTTTTCCAGGAAACTTATTTCTAAAATATACGAAAAATAATTAAAATATGATCAAACTCGATTCTGACACAAGTCTCACTCACTTGGCTCTGTCTGGATGACATACCTACACACAAAATAAACTGTCTTGAAACTTCAAGGCTCCTATTTTCTTAAATTTTCAAGACATAAATGTCTTATATTTCAGACTCTTAAATCCTTAAACGTTCAAGAAACTTGTGTCTGAAAATGGTTAAGACATCAATGTCTTATATTTAAGAAATTACTATTTCCAATTTATAAGACATAAATTTCTTCTTTTCAAGGAACAATTGTCTTATATTCAAAACTAATGTTCTGATTTCTATGTATATAGAAAAATTGCTCCGTTTGCATTCTTGAGAGAGTATAATAGAATTTCAAAAATATTTCGGTATGAGCTCAGGCTCCCCTTCAACCTAAGTTATCTTAGGTTGTAAAATTAGGGAATTTGGTTCAGCTTAGCTCCAAATTTAGAACGCAACTTCCCTGAAAAATCTTGCAAAACATGACTTTGATTTCAGACGCATTTGTCTTATATTTCAGAAATATTGTCTTCATCGTTTATGAAACAGACTCTTAAATTTAAGACATTTAAGTGTTAAAAATTTAAGACACATATTTCTGAAAACTTTCAGAAACTAATGTCTTGCACTCAAGAAATATAAGAAATATATGCGTGGAGTGTCAAATTAAGACATCATTGTCTTGAATGTAACAAAATAAGCAAGCTTAGGATTCCATTATAAATTTTAGGATAGATAAAAATGCTTTTCCCGCTGCCTACGCTCGCCCGGAAAAATTCTGGCAGGCTAAATCATTTTAAAATAATTTCACAAACTGGATACGAATTTATCGCTGTTGTTTGTGAAAGCAACAATAATGATGTATACAAATGCTCGAAAACTGAGTTGTTTATTTCCTAAACACAAGTTATAGTTAATTGTATTTTTGAAATATAAATCGCTTCGTCCAAATTACAACACAACGGCTAAATCACGCCCAACATACGGCTCGTAGCCAAAGGGGACGCTGGACGGGGAGCTAAGCCTGAAAAAATTTTGGTCATCCTAGAAAATTTTGAATCTTATACTTGTAAGTCAACGAAAACCCTTGTATGCTCTCTAGCTTCCCTATCAAGGCGAGCTGGCTACGCACCTGCAAACATGAATGGCGGCTGTATTTTTATTATGGTCATCAACTGACACTTACTCTCGATTGTGAGCAATATCATCATACATCATGACAATAATTCGTTCGTCAGGAATGCCATGCCGATGCAGAACATGATATGCATGACACACATCAGCCTATAAACAAAACACAATTCTTAAACTACCTGTACAATTTTGAATAAAAATGCACAAAAAAACTAAGTTTGTGCTTAAAGTGTTAGATGTGGGTTAAGGGGAACTCGTTGGGAATTTTACAGTCTTGATGGGCTAAGTTTGATACGCTGAGATTGACCAATTGCACCGAAATGCGCAAAATTATCAAATTTGGGTCGTAAACTGACCATATTTGAACTTCAGATTAAAACATTTGCATCGCCTAATTTTCAACACGGCAGGGACGGTGAGGAATACATCTCCGCATCCTCCCACGATGCGTGACTGTTTCGGAGCGTAACAGCAGCGTTGCTTATTAAGCATATTCCTAAGCATAGAATGAAACGAAATCTTAAGCCTCAAGGATAAGTCAAGTAAGTCTACAGAAACATTAACAGTGACATGGACCAAACCTTCCAACAAAATTTGGAGGAAGGCAATTTTCAATCTTCTGTAGTGTTCTGTAGTGCAAAATAACATATATTTTTGGGGTAAACAGATGATCGTGTGTCGTAGCCGCATTTAAGTGTCATTACAACCTGGGTTATTGATGAAGTTAGCAAAAGATTTGAACAAATTCAATATTAACAACATTGCTTTACTTGATGTCGATAATTATAGAATCCGTTTGAACCAGCGACCAGCACAGCCCACAACTTTGTTTCGTTTTTGTATTCAGCAAACTGTTCAGCGTATGCCGACGAACAGCAAAACGCTGTCGCAATTATACCAATCAAAAACATTTTAAAATCTAAGTAAATATAGCTAAAGCCTACTTTTTACAGGTGATAGTTTCAGATGATAGTTATCTATAAAACATTTATAAACTGAGCGGTATATGCGTTACAAAGCTGTGACGGACGATAGTTAGCGATTTCAGTGATATATTTATTTGAAACAGCCTAGGTATCAGCGGTGAATCCACAAATTTGAGACGGCGGGGCGGAATGGTAAAACGTATAAAATGCAATTTTTAGTTTGCTATATTTGTGCCGTTAACACCGAAAATATGCAAGGTACGGAACGTACCAAAATGTTTTGACGAGAAGGCGTATGTCGCTCAATCGTTTTTGACCCCGATAGTGCTAGGAGCTAAACGAATTAAAGAATCAAAATCTATTACCCTGTTGAAAAATTGAAAACTCAAAACGTTTATTCACAAATGCTGCTTTGGAACTAAACAGATTTTGGGTCTGCATTTTAGTAAAAATTTTTACTTCTGGGTGCGAATCGTCAAAAACTTTTGTTTGGTATTAAAACTTCCTGTGAAAATGAAA